>PVJD01003786.1:0-153715 GCA_004026545.1 Mormoops blainvillei
ATGAATACATGAATAAATGACTGAATGAATGTTTGGATCAATGGGGAAGGAAGGAAGGAAGGAAGGAAGGAAGGAAGGAAGGAAGGAAGGAAGGAAGGAAGGAAGGAAGGAAGGAAGGAGGGAGGGAGGGAGGGAGGGAGGGAGGGAGGGAGGAAAGAGACTAGAGGACAGGGTCCCCTTGGCCCTCTGGCCTGGCTCCTCACCTGTCTCTGAGTTTGGGGCTGCAGGATTTAGCCACAGCAGGAGTAGGAGAACCAGCCACATAGCTGCAAGCATTGAGCAGGAACCAAGTGTTTCAGGGACCAAGGCTGACGCTTTTAATATCCCATTCCAGCAAGCTCATTTGGTATTTGCACCCCTGGGGAGGAGCCAGCTGACACCTGGGCAAGAGCTGGGGTGTGGTCCCAAGACAGTGAATGACACAAGTACCCCAGCTGCTTGGAATAGCTTGTGCAAGCAAAGATAATGCAGGCAAACAACTATTTTTCCATCTCCCGGGGTCTCCAGAGCCCATGAAAGGAACAGAATCAGAGAAACCAGAGTGATACTGTTGTCAAGGAATTTAGAGATCATCTAGCCTGACCCTCCCACTTTATAGATAAGGATACAGAGGCCCACAGAAGACAAGGGGAACCCCATTTTCACACAGCTTGAATGCTGTAAAGCTGAGGGGAGAACCCCAGTCTCCTTGCTCCCATCCAGTGTTCTTTTCATCGAAACGCAGCGGAGGTATTCAGAGACACCCCTCGGGGAAACCAGCTGGGCAGCTCTGTCCACACCCAGAGCTGGTGTAAGTGGCCTACATTACATGGCTATTAAATGCTGACAGAACAGGAGAAGGTGAGGGGTAGAGATTTGAGGGTAATATCAATGACAGGAAAATGTGAAAAATCAGGCGACACCACTGGTCACTTGGGAAATTTCTAACTATGATCTGGTACCAGGTACATCCTTGGCCCAGCCAGGTTTCTGTTCAATCCCTACATCTAGCAGTGGGCCTGCTTTAAAAGAGACAGTGGCTGCATAAAACAGCCTTAATAGTCATTCTTATCCACACCCTCTCATCTTCCACTACAGAGGCCAGAAAAATTAAATCTTAACTTTCCAGCTTCCCTTCACTGTGTGATTAATGATATAGTTCAGGTCAGTAAAACACAGATGGAAATATGCTGGAGAACTTCTGGGGTTTTCCTTTCTTATAAAAGGGGCAGACAGAAGAGGAGAGCTTGCTGGCACTGCCCCCTTTCCTTTCTTCTCGTCTTTAATGTAATGTGATGCCTGGAGCTGTGGTAGCCGTTCTATAGTCATGAGACAACAATTACACAAGGATGGAAAGGCAACATGTTGAGGCTAGTGGAGCAGAAGGATGGAAAAAGCCTGGGCACCAAAGACATCATTGAATGACTAAACCAGGGTTACCTATCGCCTGCCTTGGGGCTTCTAAGAATGTGAGGGAAATAAACCCCCATTTGATTGCCATTCTCAGTTAGAATTTTTATAACATGCAAGAATAAGCATGTAGTGGTAAACTTTGGAAGTGCTCAGGCCAGGTTGGGAAACTACTCTTGGGAGGCCATGGTGGAGACTATACTCTGTAGGAAATTGGATACCATGACCCACAGAAGTTCCTTCCAGCTCAGAGATTCTGGGGCACTATGAGATAGAAACAGAAAGTGCAGAAACTCATAGCTTATGAATATTTGCTTCAAGGGACACAGAAAGATTTGGGGTGGGGGGTCTCAGGACTACAAACACTTTCTGTCACTTTGCCGCATTTCTAAAACACATCAATTTAACAATACTATTTAACATTCATTCTAATCCAATTCTGAGGGTTCAGCAATGAACAAGACAGACAAGGTTCTACCTTCAAGGAGGTCAGTCTAGTAGTAAAAGAGACATACCGTAACTGGCAATTATATACGATATGGTGATGATTATGACAGGAAGAGACAGAGGATAGGGACCTAACAGGATCCTGGGAGGTGGGATGAAAGTAGGTGGGCTGGAAAGGCTTTTCAAAAGTATACTGCTTATGCCAAAACTTAGAAGATGAGTTGGATTTTCCAGGTGGAGCACTGGGTAGGATGGCAGAATGCTCCAAGAAAAGGGAACGACACGTTTAGAAGTTCCCATGCCACACATTTAACTCTCATCATTTACTTTAATTACTGTATAATATTGGACTCTGACAGGAATGTAAAATGGTGCTGCTGCTACAGAAAACAATACGATGGTTCCTCAAATAATTAAAAGCATAATCGCCATATGACCCAGCAATTCCACATTTATGTATATACCAAAAGAATCAAAAACAGGGAATGAACAGATATTTGTATACCAATGTTCATAGCAGCATTATATACAATAACCAAATGGTGAAAGCAATCCAAGTGTCTCATGGATAACCCAAGTATGAATGGATAAAAAAATGTGGTATATACATACAATGGAAGAATATTCAGCTTTAAAAAGGATGAAAATTCTGGCGGTTAAAAATCAGAAGGAATATTTCACCTATGGAGACACCCCTGAGAAGTGAGGGAATCCCAGCCCTACACCAGGCAACCAGACCAGGGTTCCAGTGCCAGGAAGAGAAGTCCCCATAACTTCTGGCTGTGAAAACCAGTAGGAATTGTGGCTGAGTGAGATAGAGTGCTCCTGGAGTCCCAGGTGTTCCTCTTAAAGGGTCCACACACTGACATACTTGGACTCACTTGCTCTCAGCTCCAGCACTGGGGTAGTGGCTTAAAAAGTCAGCGACATACAGGAAGAAATGGAATTGTATGGCTTCAGGGTGAGGGCTGGAGGGTCAGTTTTCTCTCAGATGGAAGTGTTGGCAGAGGCCATTGTTCCTTTGCTGAGTCCTCCCCTTGTGGGTGTGGGTAGGTACCATACCTAAGATTCCATCAATGTAACACTGTTCACCCAACCCTGGTGATTCCCTGAAACCATGCCCCACCCAAGAGCATGTCTGTACCTCTTGCTAAGTAGCCCTAGGCCCAATACTAGTGGCTGTCAGCTTTGGTTCACAGCTTAGCCCTTCCAGGCATCTCCAAGGCCAGCATAAGTAGTAACCATCTGCAGATGGCTTTGTAGTTCTTGCCAGGTGACCTGAGCAGGGTACAGGTGGCAGCTTACCTTGGCCTACATCTCCCAGGAGGCCTCTGAGCCAGTTGATGAAGAGCTTCAGACCATAACAGAGCACCATATAACCACCTTCACACAAGCAATACACCAGCAGAGTTGCTGGGCACCAGAGCCCTGCTGAAGTGAATCCTGCTTCATGGGTCAGACCCTGAACAGCATCTGTACTTTAATTATAACCCGTCCTCACTGTCCATCAACCTGGGGAATAAATCCCTCCAATTGATGCGCCAAGAGCACCCAAAGCTCAACTACAAAAGGAGGATGCACACATCCCACACAGAGGGCACACCTGAAGCACCCTGTTAAGGTGACCGAGGAGGCTGCACCACTGGCCCTGCAGGACACCTACTGCGTAAAGGCATTCTGCTAAGACAAGGAGATGTAAGTGCTCTACCTAATACATAGAAAAAAACACAGGGAGTCAGCCAAAATGAGAAGACAAAGAAACCTGTCCCAAATGAAAGAACAGAACAAAACTCCAGAAAAGGAACAAAACAAAATGGAGATAAGCAATCTACCAGATGCAGAGTTCAAAACACCAGTTATAATTATGCTCAACGAAGTTAGAGGAAGAGTAGATTTATTTTATTTTTAAAAAGATTTTATTTATTTACTTCTAGAGAGAGGAGAAGGAAGGAAGGAAGAAAGGGGGAGAAACATCGATCCATTGCCTCTAGCATGTCCCAATCTGAGGACCTGACCTGCAGCCCAAGCATATGCCCTAACTGGGAATCAAACTGGTGACCTTTTGGTTTGTGGGATGACAAGCATGTTCAACCCACTGAGCCACACCAGCTTGGGAGGAAAGAGTAGATAAACTCAGTGAGAACTTCAACATAGGAAACATAAAAATGGAGATAGAAAACATAAAAAAGAACCAGTCAGAAATGAAGAATATAATAACTGAAATGAAAATTGTATTACAGGGAATCAATAGATAAGATGAAGCAGAGGATCAAATCAGTGATTTGGAAGATAAGAAAGAAGAAAACACACAATCGGAACAGCAAAAAGAAAAAAGAATCCAAAAAAATAAGGATAGTGTAAGGGACCACTGGGACAACATCAAGTGTACCAACATTTGCATCATGGGGGTGCCAGAAGGAGAAGTGAGAGAGCAAGGAATTAAAAACCCATTTCAAAAAATGATGGAAAACTTCCCTAACCTGGTGAAGAAAAAAGACACACAAATCCAGGAAGCACAGAGTCCCAAACAAGATGAATCCAAAGAAGAAAGTCTAAGGGACCTCTGGGACAACATCAAGTATAACAACATCTGCATCATAGGAGTGCCAGAAGGAGAAGAGAGTGAGCAAAGAATCAAGAACATGTTTGAGGGGGATCCAAGATGGTGCTAGAGTATGTAGAAGTTACACTAATGTCTTCCCAGGACAAAACTGGAATTACAACTAAATTATAGAAAAATCATCCTGAATAACCAACTGAACACATGCTGGAGAGAAGCTTTATAACCAAGGACCTACAGAAGAAACCACATCACAACATTGATACTGGTGGGAAGTATGGAGGCATGAGAGGGCTGGCTGGGCTCCCACAGGAAGCAGCTGAAATTATGAAGGTATATTTCAGTGGCCAGGTGGGTGCACCCTGAGAAGTGTGGGGTCTGAACTCCAAGCTGGGCTCCCCAGCCTACAGCACGAGAACCAGGACAGGAACCCAAATAACATACTGCTGTTAAAAGCAGTGGGGTTTCTGTCTACCAGGGAGACTAGTGACTAGTGGCTAGTGACACAGAGAGGTTCTTAAAGGATCAACACACAAAATTTCATCTGTGTCCACTTACCTTTGGTTCTAGCAGATGGAGGGAAGAGAGGATTAGAGCTGCATGAGGAGAGTCTGGGTTTGGTGGCTCTGGGGACAGAGCTGAATTGTCACCCACCAGGATCCATAAGCTCAGTCATTCCTCATACTGCAGAAGCCATCTTTCTCAGGCAGAGCACTCCACTCCATGCAGCATCAGCCAGGGGAGAAGCAATAGCACCACCTGCAGGATTCACTCTCACCACACCTTGTGGAGCTTAAGGTTGGCTGCTGAAGAGTACAGCTGGAGATTATTTCAGAGACAAAGCCTAATAAAGCCTATAGGATCTCTGGGAGCTCTGAGACTTTAGCTGACCCATTCCCAGACCTGGTGCTGATAAAAGCTGGTTTTGGTGTGCTGCCGTGTTTGGTCTGCACACACCCAGGCCCAACAGAGGGAGCCACAAGCTGTGGGTTGCTGATAGCTCCAAATTGGCTGCCAAGAGCCACACACAGGCAGTGTCTGACATAGGTCTACACCAGAGTCTGTGCAGATGTACCTAATACATAGAAACAAACACAAAGAGGCAGCCAAAATGGGAAGACAAAGAAACAGATCCCAAATGAAAGAACAAGAGAATTCTCCAGAAGAAGAACTAAATGAAATGGAGGTATGCAATTTATCAAATATAAAATTTAGAGTAATGACTATAAGACTACTACTCAACAGCATGAAAAAAAATAGAAACCATAAAAAAGGATCAGTTAGAAGTAAAGAATGCAATATCTGAAATAAATAATACACTGGAAGGAATAAACAGTAAGTCAGATGAAGCAGAGGATCAAACTAGTGACTTAGAAGACAAGGTGAAAAAAACACCCAGGCATGCAGCAAAAAGAAAAAAGAATTTTAAAAAATGAACAGAGTTTAAGACACCTTTGGCACAACATGAAGCATAACAACATTCACATCATAGGAATACCAGAAGGAGAATAGAGTGAGCAAGGGACTGAGAACCTATTTGAAGAAATAATGACTGAAAAATTCTCTAACCTGTTTAAGGAAAAAGACACACAAGTCCAGGAAGCACAGAGAGTCCCAAACAAGATGGATCCAACGAGGCCCACACCAAGACACATCATAGTTAAAATAGCAAAGCTTAAAGACAAAGAGAGAATCTTAAAAACTGTAAGAGAAAAGCAGTTAGCTACCTACAAGGGGGCACCAATAAGACTGTCATCTGATTTCTCAACAGAAACATTTCAGGACAGAAGGGATTGGCATAAAATATTCATGTGATGAAAAGCAAGGACCTACAACCAAGGCTACTTTACACAACAAGGTTATCATTTAAAATCAAAGGAGAAATAAAGAGTTCCCCAGGCAGGAAAACTGAAAGGGGTTTGTTAATGCCAAATCAGTATTGCAACAAATATTAAAGGGCTTGCTGTAAGACGAAGAAGAAAGAAAGAAGGAGAGAGAAACAGTTAAAAAATATGATGGCAATGAATACATATCCATCAATAATCACTTTAAATGTAAATGACTTAAATGCTCTAATCAAAAGACATAGGGTAGATGAATGGATAAGAAAACAAGACCCATATATATGTTGTCCCCAAGAGATCCACCTCAGAATGAAAGATGAACACAGACTGAAAGTAAAGGGATGCAAAAGGATATTTCATGCAAATGGAAAGGGAAAAAAAGCTGGAGGAGCAATACATACGAGTATGCTTGACAAAATAGACTTTAAAACCAAGCCTATAGTTAGAGATAAAGGAGGACAATACATAATGATAAAGGGAATAATCCAACAAGAGGATATGACCCTAATAAATACTTATGCACCCAACAAAGGAAAACCTACATATGTAAAGCAAATCTTGATGGACATAAAGGGAGAGACTGAAGAAATACAGTCACAGGAGGGGATTTTAACACCCCATTGACTTCAATGGATGTATCTTCCAGACAGAAGAATCAACAAGAAGACATTGGCCTTGAATGACACGCTAGATCAAATGGATTTAATTCATATCCACAGAGCATTTCATCCCAAAGAAGCAGAATATGTATATTTTCAAGTACACATGGAACATTTCTAGGATAGACTACATGCTAGGACACAAAACAAGTCTCAACAAATTTAAGAAGACTAAAATCAAATCAAGCATCTTCTTTGAACATAAAGCCACAGAACTAGAAATAAATCATAGTAAGAAAACTGAAAAATACACTAAGACACAGAATATAAATAACATGTTATTAAACAATGAATAGGTCAACAATAAGACGAAGGAAGAAATCAAAAGACATCTTGAAAAAATTAATATGAGAACACAAACCAAAATCCGTGGGACATTGGGAAAGCAATCCTAAGAGGAAAATTCATAGCATTACCTATCTCAAGAAGCAAAGAAAGCTGTAATAAAAAAATTAACTTCATACCTAAAAGAACTTGAAAAAGAACAACAAATAAAGTCCAAAGTGAGTAGAAGGAAGAAAATAATGAAGGTTAGAGTAGAAGTAAACAAAATAGTCTAAAAAAAATACAAAATATCAATGAATCCAAGAGCATGTTCTTTGAAAAGATAAACAAGATTGACAAACTTTTAACCAGACTCACAAGAAAAAAAAGAGGGAGGACCCAAGTAAATAAAATCAGAAATGAAACAGGAGAAATAACAATTGACACCAAAGAAATACAAAAGATTGTAAGAAAATATGAACAACTGTGTGCCAACAAACTTGACTATATGGAAGACATGGATAACTTCCTAGAAACACATAATCTTCCAAAACAAAATCAGGAAAAATCAGAGAATCTGAACAGACAGACTGCACCTTTTGAAATTATAGCACAAAAACTCCCCCTAAACAAAAGCCCTAAACCAGATGGCTTCACATGTGAATTTTACCAAACATTCGAAGTAGCAATAACACCTCCCTCAAACTATTTCAAAAAATTCAAGAGGAGGAAAGACTCCTAAACTCATCACATGAGGCAAGCATTACCCTAATTCCAAAAGAGATACAGACACTACAAAGAAAGAAAATTATAGGCCAATATCATTGATGAACATAGATGTTAAAATCATCAACAAAATATTAGCAAACTGAACACAGCAATACATCAAAAAACATCATACAACATGTTTAAGAAGGACTTATTCCGGTAATACATGGTTGGTACGACATTCACAAATCAACAAATGTGATACACCATATAAACAAAATGAAGCATAAAAACCACATGATCATATCAGGAGATGCAGAAAAAAATATTTGATAAAATCCAGCACTCACTTATGATTAAAAGTCTCAGCAAAGTGGGATAGAGGGAATATACGTAAATATAATACAGGCCATATATGACAAACCATGGCCAGCATCATACTCAATGGGCAAAAACTGTAAGCAATCCCCTTAAGATCAGGAACAAGACAGGGATGCCCGCTTTCACCTCTCTTATCCAACATAGTACTGGAAGTCCTAACCATAGCAGTCAGACAGGAAGAAGAAATAAAAGGCATTCAAATTGGAAAGGAAGAAGTACAAGAGTCTTTATTGCAGATGTCATGATACTGTACATGGAGAACCCTAAAGATTCCATCAGGAAACTACTAGAACTGATTAACAAATTCAGTAAAGTAGCAGGAGACAAAATTAATATCCAGAAATCAGTTGCATTTTTATATGCCAAAAATGAACTATCAGAAAGGGGAATTAATAAAACAATCCCATTCATAATTGCTTCAAAAAGAATAAAATACCTAAGAATAAATCTAACCAGGGATGTAAAAGACCTGTACTTGGAAAATTTAAGACATTGAAGAAAGGAATCAAAGAAAATACAAATAAGTGGAAACACATACTGTATTAATGGATAGGAGAATTAACATCTTTAAAATGTCCATAATACCCAAATCAATCTATAGATTCAACAAAATTCCTATCAATATTCCAGTGACATATTTCACAAATCTAGACCAAATATTTTAAATAAATTTATGTGGAATCACAAAAGGCCCTGAATAGCAACAGCAATCTTGAGAAAGAAGAACAAAATTGGAGAAATCATGCTACCTAATATGAAACTATACTATAAGGCCATAGTAATCAAAACGGTGTGGTACTGGCACAAAAACAGACACATAGATCAATGGAACAGAGTAGAGAGCCCAGAAAAAAACCCACATGTAGTCAAATAATATTTGACAGAGGAAGCAAGCACATACAAAGGACTAAAGATAGTTTATTCAATAAATGGTGGTGGGAAAATTGGACAGATAGGTGCATAAAAATGAAATTAGATCACCTTCTCACACTACACTCAAGAATAAATTCAAAATGATTCACAGATTTAAATGTTAGACCCAAAACCATAAACATCCTAGAAGAAAACATAGGCAGTAAAATCTCAGACATTGTTCGGAGTAATATTTTTTCTCATATATCTCCTCAGGTAAGAGAGACAAAAGAAAAAATAAACAAATGGGACTCCATCAAACTAAAAAGTTTTGCACTGCAAGGAAACCATCAACAAAAAAATAAAAAGACAAATCACTAACTGGGAGAACATATTCACCAATACATTTGATAAGGGTTTAATATCCAAAATTTATAAGGAACTTATAAAACTCAACATCAAAAAAAGGACAATCAATTAAAAAATGGGTGAAGGACCTGAACAGGCATTTCTCCAAAGAGGACATACAGATGACCAACAGTCATATGAAAAGATGCTCAACATCACTAATCATCAGAAAAATGCAAATTGAAACCACCGTGAGATACCATCTCACACCTGTCAGAATGGCTATCATCAATAAATCAAAAAACAACAAGTGCTGGCAAAGATGTGGAGAAAGGGAAATTCTTTTGCACTGTTGGTGGGAATGCAGATTGGTGCAGCCACTGTGGGAAGTAGTATGGAGATACTTCAAAAAATTAAAAATGGATCTGCCTTTTGACCCAGCAATCTCACTTTTGGGAATACATCTGAAGGAACCCAAAACACTAATTCAAAAAAGCAAAAAAGCAAAAACATAAGCACTCCTATGTTCATTGCAGCATTATTTGCAATCTCCAAGATATGGAAGCAGCCATATGGACACCAAGTGTCCATCAATAGATGAGTGGATAAAACAACTACGGGACATTTACACAATGGAATTCTACTCAGCTATAAAAAAAGAAGAAAATTTTACCCTTTGCAATGGTAAGGATGGACCTGAAGAACATTATGCTAAGTGAAATAAGCTAGTCAGAGAAAGACAAATACCACATGATTCCACTCATAAGTGGAATCTAATGAAAACACTGAACTAACAAGCAAAACAGAGACAGATTCATAGAGAGCAGGATGACAGGGTGGAGGAAAGTTAGGGGGTGGAGGGACTGAGCAAAAAGGAAAAAGGACTCATGGGCATGGATAGCAGTGTAGTGATTGCTGGGGGGAGGGTAGTATAAAGGGACTAAATGGTAATGGAAAAAATAATACAATAAAACATGTTTGAAGAAATAATGGCTGAAAACTTCCCTAACCTGATGAAACAATATTACACAAGTTCAGGAAGCAAACAGAGTCACTATCGAGATGAACCCAAACAGACACACACCAAGGCATATCTCAATTAAAATTGCAAAGATTAAAGACAAAGAGAGAATCTTAAAAGCAGCAAGAGAAAAGCAGTTTCCTACAAGAGAGCTCCCATAAGACTATAGCTGATTTCACAAAACAAAATTTGCAGGCCAGGAGGGATTGGCATGAAATCTTCAAAGTGATGAAAAGCAAGGACCTACAACCAAAATTTCTCTACCCAGCAAGGCTATCATTTAGAATCAAAGGACAAGTAAACTGCTTCCAAGACAAGAAAAAGCTAAAGGTGTTCATCACCACCAACCCAACATTACAAGAAATGTTAAAAAGTCTTCTTTAAGAAGAGAAAGAAGTAAAAATATAAATAATAAAATGGTAATAAATACATATCTATCACTAATTACTTTAAATGCAAATAATTATATGGTCCAATCAAAAGACATAAGGTAGGTCTTCTGGTCAAGATGGCAGCATAGGCAGACATGGCATGCCTCTTTGCATGACCACAACAAAATTACAACTAAAATATAGAACCACCATCGCTCATAACCGACAGAAATTTAGTTTAAGTCTGACAACTATGGAATTAAAGAAACCACATCCATCCAGACTGGTAGGAGGGGCACAGATGTAAAATGGGTTGACCCCACATCCACATGTGGTGGATAAATATTCAGAAGGGATATCTCAGGGCTGAGGAGTCCCAGCCCCATACCAGGTCCCCCAACCCAGGCTTCCAGTGCCAGGAACATAAATCCCCACAACTTCTGGCTGCAAAACCCAGCAGGGATTGAGTCAGTGGAAGAAACTCCTGGAACCCCAAGCTGTTCCTCTTAAAGAGCCGACACACAGACTCATCTACTCAGACTCACTTCCTCTGGGCTCTGGCACTGAGAAAGCAGATTAAAGGCACCACTGGCAGGGGGAAGCTGAGTTGTCTGGCATCAAGACAAGCAGGGGCCATTGTCCCTCTTCTGGGCCCTCCCCTCACAGAGCTGGTGGACTGGTGCCATATCTAAGATTCCATCAACCTGTCTAATACTGCTTGGCCCACCTTGGAGATCCCCAGACCCCACTCCACTCAACTTATGGGCTCACCCAAGATACTTTTCCATATGAATGGTTGGTCTTGGCTCATGCTTCGCAACTTCCTAAATTCTCTGAAACAAGAAGCAGCTGGCCTCAGTGAGCCCCAGGCCCAGAACTAGCAGGCTAGATTCACAGCATGGCTTCGCCTGGGAATCTCCAAGCCCAGCATAAGTAGCAGCCTCCTCAGATTGCTTGATAGCTCAGGCAGGGTACCCCGGGCAAAACACAATTTGGGGGCTGATCTTGGCCTGTACCACCCAGGAAACCCTAGGGCCAGCACACACAGTGGACAGCTATAGACCACATCAGAGAACCACCACCCTGCCCCTGCACAGCTGATCCTCCATGGAGGGTAGATGTTGGTGGTCAGTGGTCATAGCCAAGCCTAGCAGCTGACTGCCTTGGGTAAATCCCTCCCATTGACCTGCCAACAGCAAGCAAGGGTAAACTACAAGAGGAGGGTGTACTCAGCCCATATGAAGGGCACACCTCAAATACCCAGCTTGGGTGATAGGGGAGGTTGTGCCACTGGATTCTATAGGACACTTACTACATTAGGCCATGCTACCAAGACATGGAGTTAAAGCAGTTCTACCTAATACATAGAAACAAACACAGGGAGGCTGCCAAAATGAGGAGACAAAGAAACATGACCTAAATGAAAGAACAGATATAAACTCCAGAAAAAGAGCACAATGCAATGGAGATAGGCAATCTATCAGACACAGTGTTCAAAACACTGGTTATAACGATGCTCAAGGAACTTAGTGAGGACCTCAACAGCATAAAAAAGACCCACTCAGAAATGAAGGATACACTAATTGAAATAAAGAACAATTTACAGGGAAACAACAGTAGAATGGATGAAGCTGAGAATCAAATCAATGATTTGGAACATAAGGAAGCAAAAAGCAACCAATCAGAACAACAAGAAGAAAAAAGAATCCAAGAAAACAAGGATAGTGTAAACAGCCTGTGGGACAACTTTAAGCAATCCAACTGTCACTTCATAGGGTTGCCAGAAGGAGTGGAGAAAGAGCAATACATTGGAAATCTATTTGCAAAAATAATGAAAGAAAACTTCCCTAATTTGGTGAAGGAAATAGACATTTAAGTCCAGAAAGCAGAGTCCCAAACAAGATGGACACAAAGAGGACCACACCAAGACACATCAAAATTAAAATGTCAAAGGTTAAAAATAAAGAGATGGGAGGGGGGTGTATAGGAGAATGGGTGAGAGGTGAGGGGATTAAGAAGTACAAATAGGTAGTTATGGAATAGCCATGGGTATGTAAAATACAGTATAGGAAAGGGAGTAGTCAAAAAACTTCCATGCATGACCCGTGGACATGAACAAAGGTGGAAGGATTACCTGAGGGAGTGGTGGGTGCTGGGTAGAGGTGAGCAAAGGGGGGGAAATCAGGACAACTGTAATAGCATAATCAATAAAATATAATTTTAAAAAAGATATAGAGTAGCTCACTCTGACCTTGTAGCTCAGTTGGTTGGAGCATTATCCTGTACACCAAATTGTTGTGGGTTTGATCTCTGGTCAGGGCACATACAGGAGGGAATTGATCAAGGTTTCTCTCTCACATCGATGTTTCTCTCTCTGTCTCTCTGTCTCTCTCTCTCTCAAGTCAATAAACATATCTTCATGTGAGCATTTAAAAAAAAGACATAGGGTGGCATAACAGATAAGAAAAATAGACCCTTACATATGCTGACTGAAAGAGACTTACTTTAGATCAAAAGATACACGGACTGAAAGTGAAGGGATAGAAAAGGATATTTCATGAAAATAGAAATTTTAAAAAAGTGGGGTAGCAATACTTATACCAGACAAATACACTTTGAAACAAAAACTATAACCAGGGACAAAGAAGGACCCAGCCATCCGCTGTGGAATATTTACTTAAAGAACGATGACGTTATTCCAGTCATTTCCTCATTGTTGCCCTTTCACTGTTTGTGCTATTGCTCTTTGTTTGCCAGCAACAGAAACTGACTCCTGATAACTTAAGGAGAAAAAGGAAAGAACTAAAAAGATTTTGAGAGAGAGAAAAAGGAAAGAACTAAAAAGATTTTTTAAAGAACTAGATTCAGAACAGGATAGGAAATGGGTAGCCCCAGAGTCCATGAGGCAAGAATGACAGTCCTGTTACCACTCTGGAATGAGTAAGCAATGGTCCACTTTTTTGGTCATTTCCTTATTTGTTCAAGGTTCAAAGTCCAGCTTGGCCCATGTGTCCACCTGCTGGTCAGGGGTCTGAAAAGAAAACTTATTTCTGGTAAAGCTTTTGTGGGGAAAGATGTGAACAAGGACTTAAGAGAAAGCTTGCTCTATCTCTTTTCTCTGGGACTCTTGAGTTGATTGGCACATTGTGGAAAGAATAGACTTGAATAAATATTTCTGTTTAGCAAGTAATCATTTTGCCTTTCGTTTTAAGACTTTACTTCTACATGGTCCATAAATAATGCCCCTTTTACTACAAAATCTTTTATTATAAAATCATAAGCATGTAATTCTGTAACATAGCAATATCACACTCAAGCACACCATGACATTTTAGGTGGAATGTTCATATTGCTGTCCATCTCATTTGAGACATTCACGTATCCCACCGACCACACTCAAGCAGGTCTTACTTCTGCCGGACTCTGTACTTGAGTCCAAAGTGATAAGGGCAAGTAAGCACGGGGGAAGGAGTGTTTTTGTTCACAGGTGTATATGAGGAAGTTGCGGGCCAGAGTCAAATAGTGCTGTTTGTGGTCTTTGGAAGAGCTGGAGTCTGAGAAGCTTCTGGAAAACTGTTTAGACAGTCACTGTCTGGACCATCTACTCTAAAACCTGGCAGTTAAAAAGGGTTTTTCCTAGTCCCACTAGCCTTGCCTCTGCCCTCACCCCATCCTGCCCCAGCATTCCCAGGGAACCCAATCCAGAAGCCTAAGTCCCCCCAGTACTTGGGTAATGGTGGCCACCCCCAAAACTATCAAGGGTGGATCCAAGTTTTTTAAGTCTGGATGTGCATGTAGTTTATAGAAAGTCCAAAGTGTCCTCTCCTACATGCATGCTCTCAGGACAAAAAGGCTGGACAGAGGCACCAGTTCTCAGAGGGATTGGGCATGAGGCTGGAAGAATACCAAGGAGAAGTCCTGGATGTTTTCTAGATCAACTTGGATCAGCTTATCTTGTGCAGAAGAGAGTGTTTTGGGTGTATTTTAAAGCAATAGCTGTTTTGACTGCCGTTCAATGCCTATATACATTTGTACATTCCCTCTGCATTTCAAGGAAAATAATCTTTCCTAAAACCCAACCCAACCAAAATTAACTCTTGAAAGTATAAGAAAAATATGTCTGCTTTACAGATATTTCAATAAGCAGATAAAAAGGAAAGAAATCATTCCACAACCCCATCATTTCAACAGAACCACACTTGCTTTTATGTATTTCCTTCCCTTCTTTTATGTATTTTTTTCTTTCCAGGGATATATTTCCATAATTATAATAATGGTATATGTGTTTTTATATATAAACTTCTTATTTCTGAATAATTTTAGATTTGCAGAAAAGTTGCAAAAAATAGCTTGAGAATTCTTGTATATTCTTTACCCAATTGCAGTTTTTCTTAATGTTACCATCTCCTGTTTTTCAAAACTAAGAAACCAACGTTGATACATTACTCTTAACTAAACTCCAGACTTTATTCATATTTTGCCAGTTTTTTCTCTAATGCCCTTTTTATGTTCAAGGATCCAATCCAGGGTAACATATTTCATTTAATCAGCATGTTCCTTAGGTTCTTCTGGTCAGTGGGAGTTACTCTGTCTTTCCTTGGTTTTCATGACCTTGTGAGTTTTGAATGCTGGCCAGGTATTTTATAGGAAGTCCCTCAAATTGGGCTTGTCTTATGTTTTCTCATTATTAGGCTGGTCTTATGGGTCTTTGGAAAGAATACTGCAAAGATGATGTCCCCAAGTCATCATATCATATCGGAGTACATAATTTCCACCTGACACCCTTGCTAAGGTTAACCTTGATCACTTGGTTAAGGTAGTGTTGGTCAGGCTTCTCTGGTGCTATTTTTCTCTTTCCATATTCTTTCAAAGTGAATTGCTAATTCCAGCCCACCATAAAGGGGAGAGGGGATTAAACTCCATCTCCCAGAGTGGTGGAATTCACATATATTGTTTGAAATTCTTCTGTGAGGAAGATTTGTTTCTTCTTCCCCATTTATTTATATATTATTTATATCAATATTGACTCATGTACATTTAACATATACTTTTTCCTCCTTTTTTTCACAATAACAATGTATTACAAGATTTTTTTCCATGTTACTATCATGGCCTTTCTAATGATTATTTTAATGGTTGCATCTATTCTGGGATAATTTCCATTATTAACTTTGCATTCTTATAAATTATGCTGCAGTAAATATCTTTTGGAGCAATGTTCTTTTTCATTGTTATTCTATTATAGTTGTCCCAGTTTCCCCGCCTTTGCCCTCCTCTGTCTAGCCGGCCCCCGCACCAGGGTCAATCCCCACACTAATGTCCATGTCTGTAGGTCAATCATACATGTTTTGACTAATCCCTTCTGCCTCTTCCCACCATTATCCCCCTCCCCCTGGCTGCTGTCAGTCTGCTCCATGTTTTCATGTCTCTGGTTCTATTTTTCTCATTAGTTTATTTTGTCCATTAGATTCTTCTTATAGGTGAGATCATATGGTATTTGTCTTTCATTGACTGGCTTATTTCACTAGCATAATATTCTCCAGTTCCATCTATGGTGTTGTAAAGGTAGGAGTTCCTTCCTTCCTTCTGCTGCGTAGTATTCTGTTGTGTAAATGTACCACAGTTATTTGATCCGCTCATCTACTGATGGGCATTTAGGCTGTTTGTAGCACTTGGTTATTGTAAATTGTGCTGCTATGAACATACGGGTGCACAGGTTCTTTTGAATTGGTGATTCAGAATCCTTAGGGTATATTTAAAACATTGGAATCACTGGGTCAAAAGGCAGTTCCATTTTTAATTTTTTGAGGAAATTCCATACTATTTTCCACAGTGGCTGCACCAGTCTGCATTCCCACCAACAGTGCACTAGGGTTCCTTTTCTCCATATCCTCGCCAACCCTTGTTGTTTGCTGATTTGTTTATGATGGTCATTTTGACTGGTGTGAAGTGGAATCTCATTGTGGTTTTAATTTGCATCTCTCTGATGGCTAGTGATGTTGAGCATCCATTCATGTGTCTCTGGGCCCTGTGTCTGTCCTCCTTGAAGAAGTTCTATTCAGGTCATTTACCCATTTTTAAATTAGATTGTTTGTCTTCCTGGTGTTGAATTGTTTAAGTTCTTTATATATTTTGAGATTAAACAAATGATACATTTGTCCAATGTATCATTGACAAATGGGTTCTCCCATACAGTCAATTTCCTTTTCATATTAATGATGGTTTCTTTAGCCATGCAGAAGCTTTATAATTTGATGTGGTCCCATTTGTTTATTTTTTCCTTTATTTCCCTTGTCCTAGGAGATATATCAGCAGAAATATTGTTACATGGGATATCTGAAATTTTACTGCCTATGTTTTCTGCCAGGACTTTTATGGTATCTTGACTTATATATTTTTTTACCTATTTTGAATTTATTTTGGTGTATGGTATAAGTTGGTGGTCTAGTTTCATTTTTTTGCATGTACCAGTCCAATTCTCCCAACACCAGTCATTGAAGGCACTATTTTTACTCCATTATATGCTTGTATTCCCTTTGTCAAATATTAATTGTCCATAGAGACATGGGTTTATTTCTGGGCTTTCTATTCTGTTCCATAGATCTGTGTGTCTGTTATTATACCAGTAACGGGCTATTTTGATTACAGTAGACTTGTAATACAGTTTTATAACAGGTATTTTGATCCCTCCAAATTTATTTATTTTTACCTTAATTTAAAGTTTATTTAGTTTAATGTAACTTACAAGTTATCTAGTGTTTTTTAAAATTCTTTTTATTGTTGTTCAATTACAGTTGCCCCCATTTCCCTCCATTATTCTCCCCAGCCTTACACAGCACTTTAAATATAAAAATATATATATTTAACCCTGGCTGGTGTGGCTCAGTGGATTGAGTGCCAGCCTGTAAACCACATGGTTGCCAGTTTGATTCCCAGTCAGGGCACTTGCCTAGGTTGCGGGCCAGGTCCCCAGTAGGGGGCGCTCAAGAGGCAACCCCACACTGATGTTTCTCTCCCTCTCTTTCTCCCTCCCTTCCCCTCTCTAAAAATAAATAAATAAACTCTTTATTTATATTTAAATATATATATTTTTAAAAAATATATAAATATATGTATTTAGATATATAAATATATTTTTATATAAATACATATTTCTAAGATAAAATAGAATTGATCCAGCCAAGATGGAGGCATAAATAGATACACTTTGCCCCCTTGCACAACCAAAAGAAGGACAAAAACAAATTTAAAAACAAAAAACAACTAGAACTGCCAGAAAATTGAACAGTATGGAAGTCTGACAATCAAGGAGTTAAAGAAGAAACATTCATCCAAACGGGTATGAGGGGCAGAGACAGGCAGCAGCTGGTGGACAGGGAAGTCCATTTTTGCATGTAGATAAACTGGGATGAACAACTGGGGAGTGAGACAGACCACGCAACCCACGGTTCCAGAACAGGAGAAGAAAGGCTCAAAAGCTGTGGCTGTAAAAACCTGTGGAGGCTGTGTTGGAGGGAAAAACTCCCAGCCTCACAATAGAGTTCTTTGGAGAAACCCACAGGGCCTTAGAACATACACAAACCCACCCTCCCAGGGATCAGCACCAGAAGGGTCCAATTTGCTTATGGGAAGTGAGGGAAGTGATTGAAATCTAGCTGAGAGCCCAGCAAGAAGCATTGTTCCCTCTCTGACTCCCCCCTCACATATAGTGCCACAACCTAGTGAAGTAGGTTGCCCCACCCTGGAAAATACTTAAGGCTCCATCCCTTACAATGTAATAGGAGCACTGTAAGAAATATGGCCCAAATGAAAGAACAGATCAAAACTCCAGAAAAAATACAACTAAGTGATGAAGAGAAAACCAACCTATCAGATACAGAGTTCAAAACAGTGGTAATCAAGATGCTCACAGAAGTGGTTGAGTATGGTCACAAAACAGCGGAAAAGTGAAGGCTATGCAAAGTGAAATAAAACAAAATATACAGGGAACCAACAGTGAAGGGAAGGTAACTGGGATTCAAATCAATGATCAGGAACAGAAGGAAGAAGTAAACATTTAACCAGAATAGAATGGAGAAACAAGAATTCAAAAAAAATGAGGAGAGGCTTAGGAACCTCTGGGACAACTTTAAACACTCCAACATCCAAATCATAGGGGTGCCAGAAGGAGCAGAGGAAGAGTAAGAAATTGAAAACTTATTTGAAAAAATAATGGAAGAGAACTTCCCCAACCCAGCAAAGGAAATAGACTTCCAGGAAGTCCAGGAAGCTCAGAGAGTCCCAAACAAGCTGGGCCCAAGGAAGCACACACCAAGGCACATCATCATTACATTACCCGAGATTAAAGATGAGGAGAGAATCTTAAAAGCAGTAAGAAAAATGGAGAGAGTTACCTACAAAGGAGTCCCCATCAGACTGTCAGCTGATTTCTCAAAAGAAAACTTACAGGCAAGAAGGGGCTGGAAAGAAGTATTCAAAGTCATGAAAGCCTGGACCTACATCCAAGATTACTCTATCCAGAAAAGCTATCATTTAGAATGGAAGGGCAGAGAAAGTGCTTCCCAGACAAGGTCAAATTAAAGGAGTTCATCATCACCAAGCTCTTATATGAAATGTTAAAAGGATTTATCTAAGAAAAATAAGATGATCAAAACTATGAACAGTAAAATAACAGCAAACTCACAACTATCAACAACTGACCTAAAAACAAAACAAAACTAAGCAAACAAAAAGAACAGAATTAGAAACACAGAAATGGAGAGTTATTAGTGGGGACGGGGAGGGGAGAGAATGGGGGTAAAGGTACAGGGAGTAAGAAGCATAAATGGTAGGTACAAAATAGGGGAAGGTTAAGAATAGGACAGGGAATGGAGAATCCAAAGAACTTATGGACATAAGTTAAGGGGCGGAAGGATGGTGGTGGGAGGCGGGTGTAGGGCAGAGGGGGATAAAGGGGAAAAAATGGGACAACTGTAATAGCATAATCAATAAAATATACCTAAAAAAAGATAAAGTGAAATGAAAAATAAAAAATACGGAAATAATAGGAACAAAACTGAAGACAATGAAATAATGTTAAAAAGCCATGCAGGAGAAAACATATTGCCAATAATGGAAAAGAACAATTCATGTCAGCAGAGTCTAGTGTTTGATTGCCTACTATTTTCTCTTTCAGGATCCATCCCTGATGTCACTTGGTGTCCCAGTCTAGCTTTAGGCAGCCTGTTTGAGGCTGCAAGTGATCCACCGTCTGGCTGTCTCCTTCAGACTTGGCTGGTCCTCACTGTTCTGCCCTGCTCACTTTTTATCAGCACAAGGCACAGGAGTGATTCATCTAACATCCAACAGCACCACATGTACCACCTCCACCTGCCTCCAGAGGGGGTCTCTGGTGCAATCAGGAGGGTGGGATCTCTGGATCACCTCCTGGGAGGCACTGTTCAGTCTTCAGGGATGACGGTGGGAGTGCTTCCCTGCCCCTGCACCACACGTCTTGATCTGTCCCAGATTATTTTCAATAATGTATAGTTTCTGATGAATTGGCTGTCTGTTTCATGTGAGGGGCCAATCTGTGTAAAAGGGTCAGCTCTTTCCTGCTTGGCACTGATGGCAGCTCTGTGTGAGAGCCAAGGTTGGGTGGGACTGTGAATACCTCTTGCTGCACCAGTTTCTAATCTCTGCTCTGCCGTTTTTAGTGGAATAGGGCCCGAGGAGGAGCCAGCATAGTGTCTGATAAAAGTTCATAAAGGGCTCCTATGGAGATTCTCTTTCTTCTCCCTACAGATATGCACCTGGCAAGGGGTTCTTGAGCCTGGCCTTTACTGTTTTGCAGAGTTTGCAATCCTGCAGGTGGAGGACAGGCACATCTTCCATCTCCCAGATGTTTGTATTCCATGGTGTGAGTGGTACTACTTGGCTGCAAAGAATCTAAGGCACTCAGCTTTTGCCCATCCAGCTCCTAGCTCACTGCTCTCACAGGAGGCTCAGATCCAAGCCCTCTGTTGTGCACGCAGCCCCCTACTCGCCAGCCATGCTGGGTGGGGCCCAGCAATCCCTTCGCCATGCAGTCTTCTACTCTTCCTGGCCATGCTGGATTCAGTGGGTATGAAGCGCACTTTCAATCTGGCCTCTTTGATGGCAGGGCAGCTGTGCACGCACGTGGGGTCCGTGCCCAGTTATGCCTCCACTTTTCTCTTTTAAAAAGTCCCTATGTGGCACCCACACTGCAGTACCAAGTCACTACCTGGATTTCCATGCACTCCACCTTCCCAAAAAGCAAAAAGTCAGCTCTGGCCTCAGCCTGCCAGTGCCTCTGAGAGTTTTAGGAGACAGGATTTCTCTCTTGTATTCTCCCAGTAGGCACTGCAAGTATGGACGTGCTGCTCACAGTGTGTGTGCAGCCTGAGCCTCTCAGACTTCATATATCCTCTCAAGTCTCTCCTGATTAGGGTTGGGGGCACCCTGTGCAGGACTAGGAACCGCCCCCCTTCTGGGAGGGGCGGGTGCTACTAAGCTATGTTGTCTCTTCTCAGGTGCAGCCACCTTGCACAGGGTATTTCCCTTTCAACTTATAAAATCTCTGACTGGATGCTGCAAAGCTTCCTCTGTACTCCTTGGCTTCAAAAATTCCTATCAGCTTGGGTTCTTTTGACTATTCAGGTCACTTGTCAGAATTTCATCTGAAAATCTATGCTGGGGGCCTGAGCAAGTGGGTTCAGCTTCTACCTATTCAGCTGCCATCTGCTCGTATATGAAACAATGTTCTATGATTTTTTGTTTCCAGCTCTGGCATGGTGTCTGTAACACAGAAACATAGTGTTCAATAGATGTTTATTTGGGATGGAGGAATGAATAGAATGAATGAATGAATTGAATGAACGAATGCTGAGCTGGCAATGTAAACCAGTGGTCTTTTATGGTCTATTCTATTACACTTGTCCCAGTTTGTTTTTCCCCTTTTCCCCCTTCCACCCAGCCCACCCCCTCTCCGACAGTCGATCCCCTCTTCATTGTCCATATCCATGGGTCATTTATCCATGTTCTTTGATTAATCCCTTACCCCTCCTTCCGCCATTTCCTCCCTCCCTCCTCCCCTCCTATAGCTATCAGTCTGTTCCAGTTTTCATGTCTTTGGTTCTATTTTTCTTGGTAGTTTATTTTGTTCATTAGATTCCAGTTATAAATGAGGTCATATGGCATTTGTCTTTTGCCAACTGGTTTATTTCACTTAGCATAATATTCTCCAGTTCCATCCATGCTGTCTCAAAGAGTAGGAGCTCCTTCTTTCTTTCTGCTGTGTGGTATTCCATTGTGTAAATGTATCACAGTTTTTTGATCCACTTATCTACTGACGGGCACTTGGGCTGTATCCAGCACTTGACTATTATAAATAGCACTGCTATGTACATAGGGGTGCATAAGTTCTTTTGAATTGATATTTCAGTATTCTTGGGGTATATTCTCAGCAGTGGAATCGCTGGGTCAAAAGGCAGTTCCATTTTTAATTTTTTGAGGAAATTCCAGTCTTCTCACTCTTGGCCTATGAAGATCTCAACTTTAGGTTAAATGTAGAGAAGAGAAACCTAAGAACTTGCTGGAAATCAATGTCTGGCTGCCTGTCAACCACAACAAGTTTGTAACAATAAACAAAGGTCCTTAGAACAAAGAAAAGAGTCTATGGCCATACCACCCCGAATGCGCCTGATGTCATCTGATCTCGGAAGCTAAGCAGGGTTGGGCCTGGTTAGTAATTGGATGGGAGAACAAAAAAAGATTTTGTAAGCTAGTTTCCTACCTCTGGTTGGAACACATGTGGATATTTTATCAGCTTCAACAGCCTTTCATGTGGCTTTAACATTCTTCTCTCATCTTGCCTGGTAGATGTGAAGATTTTAAATACGTAGGGTGTTTTTAGGATATACAAATATCATCACATCTCTTGGTTTAATCCCTGGCAAGGAAAAAGCTGGCAGTTTAATAATAAAGTGAATGAAGGACATTTAGAATATTATCTACTCTGATAATGAAAGCCAGACAAAACAAAACAGAAATAGTTTCAGAAAAAGTAGTTGAGGGAGGAGAAGGGAGATGAGAACATTTTCATCACTTCAAGATTTGCATCTGTACAAATGAAACCAAACCAAAGTAACTACTGCAGAGATTTGGTGGTAAAAGTTAAAATAGCTAAGAGCAGAGGTAGTCAGAGGCAAGGTCAGAAAACTCTGTGTCCCTTGTCTCACTTCTGCTCATTCTTGTTCCCACTGAGAGGCAGGGAGGGGAAAACATCAAGAACAGAATAAACCCCAAGTGGGATTATTCTTCCACTCTCCAAGAAGTTATGTCTATTTACATAGAAAGCCAATGAATAGTTGAGCCCACATAGACTCTGAGGTGGTGGGTATCCATAGAACTTACCTATATTAGAGTCCCCTGTGGATTCCTCATATGGGGAAAAATAACAAGGACAATGTAAAGACCAATCACGCAATTAGACTAGGGATCCCCAGGGTCAGTTGACTTCATATTTATCCCATATTTGGGTGAGTGTTCTATTGAGGTTCTTTTGGTTGGAAGAAATCAGACCTGCTCATGCTGGTAGCAATAAGGTAGAGAATTATTATTACAAAGATCCATGGGGCAAAGAGGAAAATGGGCCAAATTCACCTGACTGCAGACCCCCAGGGACTATAAGGGAAAGGTAGACAGCCAGGAAGAGCATACGTGGACTGACACTGTCGGTGCCTCCTTTCTGCTTAAGACCTCAGTATGGGTTCTTCTAGCTTCATTTGGAAGGGTTTGTGCTGGGACTTTGGGGTTATTGAGTTCCTACAGAGGAAGGGCTGCTGAGCTTAGGGTGATTAATGAGGATAGGTGTTTGACAGTGGTAAATCAGAGCCACTGTTGCTACCTTTTGCTACCTTTGCAACCTTGTCTCAGGTTGCTTTATAGCCAATGCAGGGTGGCCCTGGGGAGAACACAGATAAGGGCTGACCTAGCCCTATATCACCAAAGAAACCCCAGAGAGGGTTTGCAACCCCCTCTGGAAAAGGTTGCAAAAGGTTGGCAACTTTGTTGCCACCTGCATTGGCTATAAAGCAACCTGAGACAAGGTTGCAAAGGTAGCAAAAGCAACCCTTGTCGGCAAGACCCTCAAAGGGTCATTTCATCTGTCCACTGGCCTCCAAGGAATGTAGGACAGTTCCTTACATTCAAATGGCCACCTGGCAGTTCATTCATTCATTCCATTCATTCACTTGTTTCTTGTTCTACTAGGGAAAATACTAAATAACAAGACTGAGAAGTAATCCAACAGTAGGTTTAGAGTTCCAAGGACTCAGTAGAATGCAGTCGGGAAAGACATGATGTAGGTGAATTAGCTCTTTAAAGGAGGGAAGACCAAGGTGTATTTGGGAAACTGCTAGCAGTTCAGGGAATGACAGGAAATCTGGTCAGGAAGCTAAAGTGTGGAATACATGCTAGGAAGCATGTATTAAAGATTCTTTTTTAAAAATTATATTTTGTTGATCATATTATTATAGTTGTCCCAAATTTTCCCCTTTTGTCCCCCTCTGTGCAGCATCCCCCACTCCCTCAGGCAATCCCCACGCCATTGTTCATGTCCATGGGTCATGCATGTCAGTTCTTTGGCTACTCCATTTCCTATGCTCTACTTTACATCCCATAGCTATTCTGGAACTAACTACCTATTTGTACTTCTTAATCCCCTCCTGTCTTCACGCATTCCCTCATAATCCCCTCCCAGCTGGCAAACATCAAAAAAGCTCTCTGTATCCATGATTCGGTCTCTGTTCTTGTTTGCTTAGTTTTTTTCTTTTTTAGATTCAATTGTTATAGGTATTTATTGCCACTTTATTGTTTGCAGTTTTAATCTTCTTCTTTTTCTTAAAAAAGCCCCTTTAACATTTCATATAATAATGGTTTGGTGATGAGGAACTCCTAAGTTTTTTTCTTGTCTAGGAAGCTGTTTATCTGCTCTTTGATTCTAAATGATAGCTTTGCTAAGTAGGGTAATCTTGGTTGTAGGTCCCTGCTTTTCATAGCTTTGAATATTTTTTGCCAATCCCTTCTAGCCTGCAAAGTTTCTTTTGAGAAATCAGCTGATGATCTTATCGGAACTCCCCTGTAAGTAACTAACTGCTTTTCTCTTGCTGCTTTTAAGGTTCTCTCTTTATATCTAACCTTTGGTATTTTAAGTATGATGTGCCTTGGGGTGGGCCTCTTTGCATCCATCTTGTTTGGGACTCTCTGTGCTTCCTGGACTTGAATGTCTATTTACTTCACCAAATTAGGGAAGTCTTCTTTCATTGTTTTTTCAAATAGATTTCCAATTTATTGCTTTTTCTCTTCTCTTTCTGGCACCTCTGTGATGCAAATGTTGGAATGTTTGAAGTTGTCCCAGAGGCTACTTACACTATCCTTGTTTTTTTTTTAATTTTTTTCTTCTTGTTGTTCTGATTGGTTGTTTTTTGCTTCCTTATGTTCCAAATCATTGATTTGATTCTGTTTCATCCACTCTACTGTTGTTTCCTTGTAACTCGTTCTTTATTTAAATCAGTGAATCCTTTGTTTCTGATTTGATCTTTTTTATGCTGCTGAGGTTCTCACTAACTTCCTTTAGATCCTTACAACCAGTGTTTTGAACTCTGCATCTGACAGATTGCTTATCTCCCTTTTGTTTAGTACTTTTTCTGGAGTTTTTATCTTTTCTTTCATTTGGGCCATGTTTCTTTGTCTCCTTGTTTTGGCAGCTTCCCTGTGTTTGTTTCAATGTATTAGTTGAAACTGCTTTGACTCCATGGCTTGGTAGCGTGGTCTAATGTAGTAGGTGTCCTATAGGGTCCAGTGGCACAGCCTCCCAGATCATCCAAGCTGGTTACTCAAGATGCGCACCCTTCATGTGGGCTGAGTACACCCTCATCTTGTAGTTGAGACTTGACTGCTGTTGGCAGGTCAATGGGAGGGATTTACCCAGGCCAGTCAGCTGCAACGACGGGCTGTGACTGCTGACCACCATCTGCCCTCCATGGAGGATCAGCTGTGGAGGGACAGCGTGGTGGTGCTCCAACATGGTCTGTAGCTGTCCAGTAGGGGCACAGACTCTGGGGTTTCTTTGGTGGTATAGGCCTAGGTCAGCCCTTATCTGTGTTCTCCCCAGGGCCACCCTGCATTGACTATAAAGCAACCTGAGATGACTGGTACTTGTGCTGGGCTTGGAGATTCCCAGACAAAGCCAAGCTGTGAATTTAGGCTGGCTGCTGCTAATGTTGGGCCTGGGACCACTTAGTAAGAAGTAAAGGGGCTAGGGACTCACTGAAGCCAGCTGTTGCTTGTTTGAGAGGATTTAGGAAGTTGTGGAGCATGAGCCAAGACCAGCCATTCATATGGAGACGTCTCTGTTAACAGCTTGGGTGGGCCTGTAATTTGGGTGGGACAAAGTCTCCAGGATGTGGCAAACAGTGTTAGTCAGGTTGATGGAGTGTTAGATATAGCATCTGCCTGCCAGCTCTATGGTTCTGTGGGGTGATGGTTCAGAAAAGGGACAATGACCTCTGTCTGCCTTTCTTCCTGGAAGAAAGCTATCCGCAAGCTTTCACCTTGAGGCCAGAATGAGGAGGCAAACCATGTTAACCTATGCTGTCGTCTTGACTGGAAGACTCTGAAGATTCTTTATGTGCCAGGGGAAGGGACCAAATTTTATCATATGGGGGAGAAAAATACTGGTCTTAAGCAAGGGAGTGTGATTCCATTCTAATGTTTTCTATCCTCCCTACTGCTACAATCTCTTTATCCCCACTATGGAGGGCAATTTGGAAATATTTATACAAATTAAAAATGCACATGCATTTCATGCCAGTCGTTCTGCTTTGGAAAATTTATCCTAGAGATGTACTTGCACCCGTGTAAAATGATATGTGAATAGGTTTTTCATTGCTGTATTGTTTGTAATAATAAAAGATTGGAAACAACTTAAATATCCAACAATGTGTAACTGGTTGAACAAATTATAGTCCATCCATTCAATGAAAAAGGTGCAGCTATAAAAAAGAATAGGGTAACTTTTCATGGCTCATATAGGAAGTTCTCTAAGACTACTGTTAGCAAAACCCACCCCCCCCAAAAAAAAAGCAAGGTTCAGAGACATGTAAATAGCATGCTAATTTTTAAGGAAGGCTAAGTGAAATAAGCCAGTCAGAGAAAGACAAATTCCACATGGTCTTGCTTATATGTGGAATCTAATGAAAAAAATAAACTGATGAACAAAATAGAAATGGAAGCATGAATATATGGAACAGGCTGGCATCTGTCACAGGGGACAGGGGTTGGGGACTGGATGAAAGGTGAAGGGATTAAGCAAAAAAAAAACCCAAAACCATTTATATCTAACACATAGACACAGACAACAGTGTGGTGATAGCCAGAGCAAAAGGGGGGTGGGAGGTAGGTGAAGGTGATAAAAGGGGGGAAAATGGGAGAGAAAGAGACTTAGTTTGGGGCAATGGGTGCACGATGTAGTATGCAGATGATGTTTAGCTGAATTGTACACTTGAAACCTATATGATTTTGTGAACCAATGTCACCCCAATAAATTCAGGTAGAAAAGAAGGGTGCCCTGGTCAGGTAGCTCAGTTGGTTAAAGCGTCATCCCGGCACACCAAGGTTGTGAGATCAATCCCTGGTCAGAGCAGAAAGAAGAATCAACCAATGAATGCACAGATGGAACAACAAATTGATGTTTCTCTAGACTCAGTCCCCTCTTCCTCTGTCTCTCTAAAAAAATCAGTAAATTAAAAAGAAATTTTTAAAACCCTTAAAAAAAGGGGTAAAGAATAAGAATACACACACACACACAATTGCTTGTATTTGCATAAAGAAACTCTAAGGATAAGCAGAAAAGTAATGAGTGGCTACCAAAGCGAGTGAAACAGAAACTTGGCACATGGCTAAATGCAAGGGAGACTTTCACTTGTCTTTGTATGGATTTTAAGCATGTAACTATATTAGAAAATTAAGTTTAAGTATTATTAAATAAACAAGAGAGTCAGTAAGAATGAGAAAGCTCTTTCATTTCCTTTCCCTCTGCAGACCCAATGTCCTGTTTTTCCCTTTGTCAGGACTTCTTTCAGTTAATTTGTGGTTCGGGGGCTTCCAGTGGTAAAGGGAGAAAAACACAAAGCTTATTTTAGTTCTTTGTGTAGAGACCCATGGTTGGTATCAAGGTTGAATTTCTTTCTTCAAATTCTAAATTAAAACAAAAGTCTGGAGATGAAGGGTAGAGGAGAGAAAGTGCTCTTTCCTTCATTTCCCCTCACTACTGCTAGTGCAAAAGCAGTTGTGTGCTTCCTGTGCAAGCTTCTGGGAGGAGATGAGAGGTTGGCAGTGGGCCAGTGGAAGATAAAATCAGTTGGGAATACAGAGGTCACAGTTTGAAAGGAAAACAGGTGAGAAATTCCAGGGCTTCAAGAGAGAAAAAGGCAGGACTCTAGGGCTTGGCTGCCTCAAGGTTACAGGTCGCGTGTGCTGTGCTGCTGGTCCAGACTTGCGTCTAACTGGTCTGTTGTTAGCCTCTCAGAGGGCTGGTCACCAAAACTCCCGCTATGTCCTAAGAACTTTCCACCACTCGAGATTTATTTTAAGCCACTAATTCTCATCTGGCTGGCGAGTGTACCTTCAAAGCCAGAGCAGTTTTCTGCTTTCAGTTCCTCCTCCCGAAACAGTTCACAGGACTGAGAGAGGCAAGTATGAATGCAAGGCACACGGTGTTCTCCGTGTTCCTAGGAGTAGTGCTAGGCAGATTCTCTTTCCTTTTTAATCACATTCCTCTTTGATTCCAAGAACATCAAGCTCACAACAGGAAAGTTTGGGACATCTGACAGCCACTATGACTAAAATTTTAAAGGCAAGCAGTTTGATACCCTAGAGATTGGATATGGGAGATGACTGCAGTTGATGAGGGCAGAAAAGCCAGCAGGATATGGTGGGCACCGGGATCCCTTTCTCCCATAGTCTAAGCCAAGACTACAAAGGAAAAATGAAGCAGGGCTAGGCCTCACTTAAACCAGGATGCTGTAAAGACTATGCTTATTTTTTATACCATTAGAGGGCATAGTAAACCCACACAGACTTGAGGCCACAGAGAATGATGAATAACATCAATGCCGAAGGACAACTCACCAGCTCACAGTTCCCCTTCCTTTGGGGTGTGTCCCTTGTACTCAGGGGTGAATCCCCAGCAGGGAGTAGAGAATAAATCTACTCTCCGGCATGTTTCACTGGCAATGAACCCACAAGAAGGTCTGCAAGTCCTGCAGCTGAAGCTCCCAGAACTAACCCTGGTCTCACTGTATGTCTTTGCACAGATTGACACTTAGTTGTTCATTTTCTTTGGGTTCTGTCATTTATGTCATTATCTTTCCAGTATTTTCCCTTCAGTCTTTTGTCCCCTGCTTTAAAATGTCAGAGCAGAAGCTTTGGAATTTATCTTGGTTTTGGAGGACTTTGGGTAATGAGGTGTCAGTGAATGGCAATGATACACTACACCCTAGTCCAATGTCTTTCCTGAATGATGGCAGCTGTCTCCTTAGAATATCCCACTGCTTCTACTCTTGCTTTACTGTTTATTCTCTGCAAAGTGGACACTGACATTTCAATCAGATAAGCCACTCCTCTGATTAAAACTCTTCCACGGTTTTCCAATGTTTAGGATAGAATCTAAAACATTTAATAAGTCCTTGCAGTTCCTTGTCCAAATTCTCCCTATCTTAGGATCATGGCATGTGCTAGTCCAGGTCTGGAGTCCTTTTCTCCCTACCCTGGGTCTCACTTTTTGGGTCATGGTTGAGGTATCACTTTCTCAGTAAACTTAGTTTTCTCCAATCTCAATTAGTTCCCCTTGTTATTTTTTAAAATAGTATTTACACTTTTCCTTCATAGCTCTATTACAGCTTATAATTACATACTCATTTTGGTTACTTTTGGCAGTGTCTGTGTCCCCCACAAGATTCTTAGCACCTTAATGGTAAGAACTGTCTCCATCTTGTCCCCTTCTGTAGGCCCAGAGCCTAGCATAGAAACCAGAACACAATAGGTTCCCGAATATTTGGTGATGATTAAATAGGAAAAGATTGGCATGAATGGAGATGGCTGAGACATAAGAACCTGATTTGTGTGCTCGCAGTAGAAAAGGAACAAGATGGGGCTAATTTAAAGAGAAAATTCAATAGAACTTCATGACAGATAGTAGGAAGGAGATAATACTTTACTAGCTGAACATGCCACCTGACTCAGAGGAGTCGAAGACAACTACATGTTCAAACCAGGGTCACTAATGGTTACGTTTGGGAACATAGGCTATTTATGTTGGTTTGAGATATATCAGAGATGAATAAAGTCTTTGAAGGGGTCATGGTCAGAAAGTTGCAGGGTGGGGGTGGAACTGGAGCTCCAGTGGGTCACAACATAGAAACTCAGAGCCCATCACTCACAGAAGTGGGGACTAAAGCATCTAGGACAATTCAGATGTGGAGAGGAAGATATACTTCACCTTAAGCGATCATTACAGTAAGGGGATGGATGGAGGCACACCCATGCCCTGGAAAAGGACTGTGCGCCACAATGTCTTTGCACATGGAGAAATAGAAATCCAGAGACGTGAAGTGATCTGCTCAAAGTCACACTGCAAGTCAGTGACAAGGCATTCCACACCACTTTTCCTGACTTGTAAGGTCCAGTTTTCTTGGCATTATAACACAGAAAACTCCTGAATTTTCACATATGCCTTCTTTACAGTGGACACTCGATACCATTTCCTGAAAAGTCAAGTCAGAATTTCATTTCCTTAGTTTATTAAAGATGACAATGAGCTGTTAGGTGTGTATGAATTACAGCAAGTAGGAATCCAGTTCAGGACACAAGTTGTACACACACAGAACATCTCAATTTAGACTCTTGTTCCACTATGTTAATTAAACGTAAAGCTCTAAAGCCTTAGCAGAGAAAGTCAATTACAGCCTCACTCAAGTAGAAAATATTTGCCTTCCACTCTTCTCCTATGTCTTGAATCTTGTCTCTACCGTGTAAGCAAAATTTTTCCCTTTTATTTATAGAAAAGGACACTTCCTCCTGCTTTAATTCAGAAGGAACTTTCTTCAGTGCATTCAAAGCTTCTCCCCAGACAGCAGGGATTTTCAGGTACTGGTAAGTTGCAAAGTGCTTTCAAAATAGCCCACCCTCATTCCTCTCTCTCCCTACTCTCAAAAAAATAAATAAATGGGTATTTGGACAGTGATGACAGTGGAGTGTCAGGGTCACTAAAACAGATATGCAACCTAAAGGGATGGGGTGGGGGAGGTGAAGAAAAATAAGTGAAAAACCTGGAGCTTAATATAAGATTGTTGAGCTCAGCTTTAGCAACTGTGTCAGCATTTTCCACCCTTTGATCCTATGCTAATATGAAACAGGAGGGACAATAATGACATGTCTCTCCTCCAGTGTAGTGACTTGAAGTAATGAATTGGATTTGCCATTTCAACCAAAACTGGAAGTAGAGTTCACCCTTTTTACAAATCCCTAAATCTGAACATCAGGCTTAGTGAGCCTTGAGTTTTACAGGATCATTCCCAAAGCTCCTTGAAGAAGGAAGCTGCTGGTCAGCCCTTCAAACCAGGGCTGGGCTGGAGGCCTTGGCTTTCAGGGCTTCCCCCAAGAACGGAAGGGAGAACAGCCTCCGGGTTTTCTGGCCTGATGCAGCCTTCAGATCTGAGGCAGAGGGACCAATGCCACTGGTCAGTTCCTCCCAATCCCTCCTGTCCCAGTAGAGCCTCAGACCTGACTGTTACCTTACCGCCTCTTCTACTTCCTGTGTGAGTCCTGGTTGCCTCCAGCTCAGGCACTTATCAGCTTCCACCAACCACATGCAACTTTCTGTTTAGCTTCCTGGGGCAGCGCGCACACCAAGTTTTTTCTACTAGTAAGCAATTTTGGAAAGAGAGGTACACGAGAAGCAGTCCTGAACAAAAATGCTGTGGGTTTTAGATTACAGAGCTGCCAGACGTTAGAGCAGTGTTCTTTAAGTTGCTGTATTGTACATACAGGTCAGTGTTTTACACACCTGTCAGGAGCTACAGCAAATTAAAGAACACCGCAAGTATATACATGGTCCCGTCAAAAACTTTCCCACACATCACACATTAAAACGCACATTAAAAATGTGTGTTAAAATTAGTAATATGAAAAGAACAAATGAACCAAATGGCTATCACCAGGCTAAAGAGTTCAGTGCATAATTGGCATAAAGGTTCTTGTTATCCCCAGAATATAGGAACATTCACACTCTCTTCCATAAATTGTCAAGTTCTCTAACACCACTAATATCAGGAAGCTTTTTCTCCAACTTTGACAAAAAAAACTAAGGCAAGAGATCAGCCACCAGGGAAGGTCCCAGCTCTGATACAGGAAGGGGAAAGAGAGAATGGAGTTGGGGTGTACTTTTACTCAGAATCACAATGACCACCTAACAGAGGACACAATGGCAAGAAACCCACAAATGCAATGGTGGATGGGGTTTCTGTCCTCAGTTCAGGATGGCATCAGACCTACACCAGAACCAGGGACCTTATCTCCTAAGAGGAGATCAACGGCTCCTCTGACTGAACATATTCTCCTTGAGCAACAGGGTGTAGCCTCACTTATGCTTGGTGTGAGGCTGTAAGTGGGCCTGGCCCAAATATTACTTCTGTTCTTTGCTTCAAGCGCACACCAGGGTAGATAAAGAAAGTCAGGTGTCACATCATCTTTGCCAAGAATACTTCAAATAAGGAAGTGACGGCTGCCTCTTTGAGGTCTCTGTGGATTCCAGGGTAGTGATAACGCTGTCTTTATGTCCTCAAAAATACCTAAGCTGGACAGAATGTCCACAATGTAGTCCCATTTTCTGCTGCTTCTCCTCAGGGCACAGTCTGACCTGATTTCAGGATTAGGAGTTTCTCCTGTTTTAGCAGCAAAGGAGAAGTGAGTTGGTTGAGACAGGCTTGGCTCAGAAGCTCCAGAACTAAAACAAAATAAAACTGGAAATGATACTTGAGATGCAGCAGAAGCCAGATCTGGTCCAAGTGAAGTAAGCTATAGATGTCAGAAGACTTGGGTCTCACTGTCCATTTCCTGAACAGAGGCATTAGAAGCTTAAGGATCCATGTGTCAGTTCTGATGGAAATACCTGGTACCTACAAATTGTCACAACAGACTGGACCCCACCAACCAAAGTTTGGCTACATATGGACATTAGACAAATCATAGAAAAATAATAACGATAATTAAAAAAAAAAAAAGGGAAAGTTCTTAAAAGGGCGGCTCAGTTCTGCATTTTGTGACCCTTGCCCTTAGAGAAAGGGCATAGCGTGCTTCCTTCAGGTGGTCTCCAGGACGGTAGCCTCTAGGGCCAAAGCTTCAGTGGGTTCCTCCTCATAGTCTGACATGAAGGACTCCAGGCTCTGCTTGGCCAGCAACTCCCGCCGGGCCTGGAGCCGCTCACACCGGGGACAGCTTCCAGACTTGAAACAAGCTTTATGGTAACATGCTTTACATTCTGTTCAGGACAGGAAGGTGAGAGAAGAGCACAGTTTGTATTATTCTCAGGCAGAAAGTTGCTGCTACAGCCCCTTTTCACCACGGTGGCCCAGGGTGCCTGTGGTGAAACACAGGGAGTTGCTGAATCAGGCCAAACTCTTATTAACAGGAGTGATTAAAGGGAAGTAAATTAGCTTTGTGTTCAGTCTTATTTGCCCCACTCCACACCCGGCACCAGCCCTCACCTTCACAGGTCCGGCACTTATGGAGCTCAAAAGGGAAGATGATGTCATCCTCGTTCTGACAGAACTCACAGACGAAGCCCTTGGCTTGGCAGAGCTGGGGAAGAAAGCGACAGGTAGCAAAAGGAGGGAAAGCACACCAGGAACTTGCACAAGAGGGTGAACAAAAGTGAAGGGAGGTGCAAAATATAAATGAGACTTCAGTGGGCTCTAAGGTGTTCCCTCGCCTTCAGAAGAGAGACCCAGGCTACACCTAGAAGTATGACAGCCAAACTAGGACCAGGCTGGGCAGTGCCGGACAAAGCTTTAAGGCGGAGATAAGAGAGGCACCAGTTTGAGGAACCCCAACCATGACAGTGGCTCCCAATGAAGAGATGAAAAGAAAAGAACAGTGTCCAAAAGGCTTCCTAAAGGCAAAATTGCAGTCTGGGTAATGATTTTATTTTGAAATAGGAACCATAACCAATTAAGACAAAATGTGAAGGCAAGAATATTTCTCCAAAATAATACCCAGCCTTGAGTCACATTATAGTTATGTCTTTCAAATTGCCTCTGCTAACATTTTAAGCTCTAATTCTGGGACTGTAACAGTAACACAAACTGGGCATATTCTAAAATGGGAAATTTTAAAAATAAAATCTCTGGCATGTTGGGTACATTAAGAACAATAATGTGAATCTATAGAACAATTAAAGCTCACAAAGTGCTTTCACATAAATTATTTCATCAATTCTCAAAAACACCGAGAGGAAAGGACAATGCATAGTAATTATGCATTTCATTTTTAAGAGACAAAAAAACTGAGGCTCACCTCAGAGAACGTAAAGTATTTCCTTTAGTCACAGTGACTGAAAGTGATAAAGCTGAGACCCAGGCCCTCTCCAGATGCTAATCCAGGTTCTCCTCCCACACCATGACGATTCTTCATGAAGGCCTGCTTAGAACCTTCCAGTTACCCAGGGGCAGTGCCAGCACCAAATCCTCCTCTAATTCTAGATTCTTTCGATCTGGATGATTTGGCTGTTCACCAACCCCGGGAACAGCAATCCTGCCCAGTTCCTCTCACAGCGCTGACAGGCCATTTTAACTTCCTAGAACTAAATGGCAAGAACCCTGGGTCCATCCCAAAACCTGTATCCCTAAGCAAGGGTCCAGTTGCCTACCAAAGCAAGGCTTTCTTACCATGCATCGCTCCACATGGGCAGCCCCTGCCCTGGTGAGCTCAGCAAGCCGGGGCCCCAGCTCCCCCTTCTTGGTTGCAGTCAGGTCATTCAGTGAGTACAGGTGGAGATCCTCTGTCAGGTGGCCTGGAACTATGTCAAAGGAATCCAGAAGGCTACAGAAGAGGGGAAGTGGGTGGGACCAGAGAATGAACACCTTGTGTGGCACAAAAGCATAGAAGGATCTCTATCCAGAAGCAGGATAACAAAAGAGAAGGGTCCCAGGCAGAGGTAATAAAGTGGGCAACCCTCAGCCAAGCCAGGTGTCCTGGGCCACTCCACCCCTCCTACACTACCAGGTGTCTCGATGGCAGAAGTGACTGTTATACCCTTTTGCAGAGTGATTCATGCCAGCTGGCAAAGAGTGGTAGGCCTGCCTGGATAAGATCACAGATTTTCTCTTCCAGAGAGAAGGATATAACAGTTACTACTTCTCATTTACCATTTCTGGAATTTTCTGCAACATCCCCTCACTCTCCTTCACATAACAGGGGCCAAGTGCTGGGGCATGTTTCTTTCAGAGATATTAACTCAGCCAGAGGCCTCTGACCACCACACAAGACTTACTCTTTGGCCAATCGGCACGTCTTGAACATGTTCTTCATGTGATACAGCTGGATCCGTAGCAGCTGAGGAGAGACATTGTGGTGGTAGGTAGGAGGTAAGATGGGGTATGAAAAGGAGAGAAACCACCATTAGACCAGTACCTTTAAACCCTGGGAGCCAGATTATTCTCTATATCTCTATAACAACTCACTTAAGTGAACTCCAGTCAGTCCCTCTGCTAGGCCAGTCTGCCCAAATCACATACACAGCTAAGAAATCCAGAAGTTGAATTTCCCACCTGATACCCTCTTCTCCATTCATAATATTTTCAGAGATGGGAGAAATCCTGATTTTGCCACTGAGTGCTATCTGCAGCTTCAGAGCTGCCTTGGTAGGTTTCGAATGCTAACTAGACAGATACCTGGGAAATGGCGAAAGTACATAGAGAAAGTATGAATGATGAGATGGTTACGGCTCTGACACAGTGACAATGAGAAGTGTGGTGATCTTTGGAAAGCCTTATGAACAAACACAGGGAGAGGATGAGGAGGATAATCTATGACGGACCGTTTCAAGGGTCTTACTCGAACTTGATTCAGCAGCTTGACCTTCCTATAGAGGGCGCTGTTGATGTCTTGCACATTGAAGAGAGGATCATTCCAGATCTTAATGAGCAGGTCCTTGGAGAAATTGCTGACATAATATTTGCTGAAGTCCCACTTGCGCAGAACCCGGCTGGGGATAACCATCTGGGCATTCTCATGGCAGCACTGACAGAAGTACTTGCCCAAGTACTCACAGTACCGCAGACGTTTGATATAATCTGGAAAAATCAGGACGACAAAAGGTCAGGTGTGGCCTTCCCATCTATAAGGTGGTGAGGCAGCTCTGCTGTTCCTTTTGAAAGAGCGGGAAGGGATGGCCAGTGAGCTCTAGCCAGCCCTTTCTGAGCTCCCAAAGCTGGCAGAAACCCCCATAGTGGGGCCTGTGATTTCTGTGTACCACCCAGAGGCAAATCAGGAAACAAACCCTGCCAGAATTGGTAAGATCCACCCTCTAAAAGCCTGGTTGAAAGTACCCAATCCTGATAATGTGCTCCCAGAAATAATTTCTCTCTGACTGACAGTGTTCTTGCCTAGTCTTATCCCTTCCCCTCCTTTTCTCCAATTCTGTCTGTCACTTCCTCTGACTACCTTCTTTGACCAGCCCCTGCCCAAGCATGTGAAAGGGTAAAGCCCCTGAAGTCGGTACGGGGGTCAAAGATACACACCAGGGTCAGTCCGGATGCCACATCCTGCACAGCGGTAATTCTGCTTGGCCACAGCAATCTTCCTCCTGAGGGAAGGGGGAGGAGAGAGGATTGGCAGACACCAGCAGTACGAGGCCTCTGAGATGTGAAGGATGAGGACACAAACATAGGGCTCTTGCTAAGGATGGGAAGAGAGGGGCATTCACCTATTTTTTAGAATTGGACAAACTGAACCTATTGGGAGAACCAATTCAAACCAAGGATTATAAGGTTAGAATTTAGGTCTAGGCAATGATTCTCCCCAATAATGAACCACACTTTCTGTACAAATGTGAGAGATGAGAAACAGAAAAGTAGAGAAAAAAACAGAGAAGAAAAACAATCATCCATCCATCTTAAAAAAGGAAGAGAAACCAGTAAGCTCACAGAACTGTTGGGTCAGAAACGCCAATGATAAAAGGCCTCATTTCTAGGTAGCTCTGGGAAGGAGTGGGAGGATTAAGAGTAAGACTTACAGACAAAATGGATAATCCTCTCCTACTGCCCCTCAGACTTGTGTAGGATGTACAGTTGGATACAGATACAAGAGGATGAGGAGACAGCTCTGACAATCGAAAGAGAATGTATCTGTTTTTCAGAGGGTACAGCCACTGGCTACTCACGTTGGGGCTGGATGAACATTAAAAATTATCTGAGGCCGGGGAGGGGCCCACTCCAGGTTGCCACGAACACGAATACGCAGTTTGTAGATGTCGGCGTGCTGCCCGTCATCTGGTGAGATGGGCAGTGAGTCAGGGATGGGCAGGAGCTGCAGGAGAAAGGCACGGGGTGATCTAATATGAACAGTCTGGGGGAATACACATGCTTGAACCTTCTGGTCATGAAAGCAGCAGAGTCAATGGAAGGCATTTCAGGAACATCATAGGTTAGGTAAGGGATTCAGGAAAGCTCGGCCCTTGAAACCATAAGGCCCCAGGCTACTAGAAGGGAGGGCCTTGGTTCCAAGAAGCAAAAGGAACAGAAACAGCATCCCAGTGTGGTAGCACCCACTGCTGATGCTGTCCCAGAACCCACCCCAGGAGCCCTGGGATTCCAGGGCACCTTGTGCCTTAATTGCAGAGCAAAGAAGAATCTGAATCATTCACTTTCTCACAGTGTCTCAAAGTTGGTTGCACACAGAAGTTCCACCTCTGGGTCTAGTGAGCAGTCACGGAGAATAGGGACAGTGAAGGAGCCATTATCTTCTGTTTTGACAATTGCTAGGGAAATCCTGGGCAAGCAGTCAGTCACTCAACAAATCGTAATGAATGTCTTATGTGAGTAAGGAAAAAGACACATAGGCTCATTCTAGACTGGGGACATGTGACAAAAGAGAACAGTATCAAAAAGGCTCACAACGTCCTGGAGCTGGACAGAGGGTAGGGAAAGAGCTGAGGAATCTACCTTCTGAGGGGCATCATGCTCTGGAACTAGCCACTCTAGCTCCGAGGCGGCTGGAAGCTGCATCCCCTCAAACTGCTTCAGGAGCCCCATGGCCACTGCCTCAGCGGATGTGGAGTGCAGGAAACAGTGGGAGCTGGAAAAAAAGAGATTCAAGGAGGGCTGAAGACAAAGACAGGAAGATGGGAGCCTTCCCTTCAGAACCAGATACCATATACAGTGACTTCTAGGCTGAGAAAACACTCGCAGTACCCATAGTCTGTTAAGTTTCTTTTCTCATCATCTTCAGACACGCGTATAGTGGAAAATACACTGGTCTTATAGTCCTAAGACTTAGGCTCATATCCCACTTACTAGCACTGTATGGCATTGCTAGTTAAGAATTCTGTACCACTTCCTTACTCTAAACTCCTGTTTCTTCACTGCGAAGTGGGGATCATAACACCTGTTTACAAAATAAAGTGTGAAAACTGCTTTGTGGACTATAAAGGGCTATTGTTACTCCCAAATGAGCAACTACAATGTGGAACCTGTCCAATTTGATTTCTTAGTCAGAAATCATGAGCGCTCTTTTCAATTTTGAGACCTAATCTTCTGGGCACCTCTGGTATAATCTGTTAGGAAAAAAGGAACAATCCACACTGCTAGCTTTGCCTCCACCACAGCCCTAAGCCTTGTGAACCAGTGATCTGCTCTCTTCCCCTGGGCTTGCCACCATCAGGCAGGCCCATCCCTTTAACCTTGCCTCTTTGTAAATGTGGATGGCTTTATCCATGATCTTTCCAATCCCTACACCAAGAACTGGGTTTGTTTCTTCACATACCCCAAAGTTTTTTATTTTTTATTTTTATTTTTCAATTAGAGTTTACATTTGATATTATTTTGTATTAGTTTCAGGTGCTTATCACAGTGGTTAGATAGTCATATACTTTACAAAGCGATCCCCCAATGTTTCAATTACCCACCTGGCACCATACAGAGTAAAACAATATTGCTGACTGTATTCCCCGTGCTACACTTTACATCCCCTGACTATTCTGTAACTACCAACTGTGCTTCTTAGACCTAGCAATTCCACTTCTGGGTATATATCCGAAGAGACCCAAAACACGAATTCAGAAGGATATATGCGCCCTGTGTTCACTGCAGTGTTATGTACAATAGCCAAGATATGGAAGCAATTCAAATGGCCATCAATAGATGAGTGGATAAAAAAGTTGTGATACATATATGCAATGGAATATTACTCAGCCTTTAAAAAGAACATAATCTTACCATTTACAACAGCATGGACAGACCTACAGGGTACTATGCTAAGTAAAATAAGTCAAATAGAGAAAGGCAAAACCCATATGATTTCACTTGTATGTGAAATCCAAAGAACAAAATAAATGAACACAGGTTTTTGTTTGTTTTGTTTTGTTTTGTTTTGTTTTGTTTTAAAGTACTTACAAAGTCTGGGAGGAAATTAAGGATTTGTTGTTTGAGGCTGTGCTCCTTCTGATGTCAGCATCTAAATGGAAATCAGATATAAGTGGAGTAGGAAATGGAAAGAGAGGTGGTAAGAGATAATAATGGAAACCTTTCCAAGCTATTGCCAACTAAGCACTCAGGGTAGCAGCTAGGTGCTACATTCTATGCAGGATAAGGAGCAAAGTCCAGGTGAAGCTTTACACATAATTTACGGTTTGGCTCTGCTCAAGTCACAACCAGGCTGAATTAGTGACAGTAAGCATAGCACTGAGAAGATCAAAGTGGCTACAAATCCAGATGGAATAACAGACTTGGTGCAAAACAGTGAACAAGAGAAGGAAACATCCTAAGGCACACAGGGACACAGCCTCTACCAAGCAGGATCACAAAATAAATTACTCCACTCTCTCCTTCATTCTCTGAATCTCAAGGCCTCTTAAATAATAAACTCTCAGGAGCAAGAACTCTAGCTAGCTCTTTTTTCATAACAGAATCTGTACCTAACATAGAACTTGGATCACAAAAGTTACTCATTAAATGTATGTGGAACTGGAACTCTGCTTCTAACATTTGGTCACTTTCGCAATCACCCCTGAATGTGAGAAGTCTTCCGTAGCCTTAAAAAAGCTTCATGGAAAGATTTGCTTCCTGTTTGGTGGTACAGGAAGAAAAGAACTTCTCTATGGCTTGGCAACTCCCTGGAGATGCTTGATAACCAACATATTTTCACAGAGTTATTCAACATGGTCTTTACTATAGCACTCTCAGGCTTTTCGACACATATTTCTGAGAAAGGATTTTGAAGAGGATTTCTAATAGTGATATGCCTGAACCTCCAGGGACCTCATCTGCCCAAATACTTTGATGGGGGGAATGTGAAATACAGCAGCCATGTTCAAGACAGGCAAATAGAACTTATACAAGTCATGAAAACAAGACTATTCAGACAAGTCTAATCCGTCATTTCCTTTGATGCCCGTGAAAAGACCTTCTTTTCCTAATTAAGCCTAAACAATGATCAATCTATTGCATTCAAGTCCCTTGACAGAGTTTGTATGACATCATTTTGTACTTGCCCATGAGTAGCTGAATTGTTCTTCACATTTCCTCTCTCTATTTTTTTGTATATATCATTAGATGATAAAAATCTCCTTGTGAGAAAATGAGAATGTTGTCTAATTCTTCTGCTTGGCCCAAACTACTTAACACTGGGCTCTGTATACAAGTATATATTCGAATAGTATTCCTAACAAATCGACATCTTCGAAGCTACATATACAAGTTAAGACAACAGAATTGAAATCTGTCAACTTACATATGCTCTCTAAGCATAGAAAAATTTAAGACAGCAACATTTTTGACTCGTTAATAACAAATTGTATTTTATTTAACAAAGAAGTTCATATATATCATAATTATCCATCTGAATATGCACCACCAAAACCCAGGTCCCAATATACTGCTAGAGGTCTATTCCATTCTAAAAAGAAAAAAAAATTCTAGGCAAGAGTAAATCTTCACAGACCATTTCGTTTGTAACATTTATTCAAATAGCACTTATACTGTCTTGGATTGTACTTAAGTCTTGCCTTGTCCTCGTAATCCTCAGAGTGGTTTGTACATTATAAATTTTTTGAAACCATTTCCCAAATAAATGATTAATTGGCTAAAAGCAAAAAGCAAACTTTAGCTTGTTTGAATGTGATAAAAAAGGAAAAATGAGAGAAAATCTTAGACAGATATCCTTGAATAAAGAGCTAACTAATGTTACTTTAGGGCCAGACTATTAAAGAAAATGCTACGCGCCAGAGAGGAGAGGTGACTGATATTTCATGATTGTTAAGGAAATCATCATCTTCATAAAAACCATTCAGGCAATTCTTCATCCTCAAAGATAGAAAGTCTTATTTTTGAGAGAAAAATATCAGTCTCCCCTCTTAGGAAAATATTCAATATAGTCAAGTCATACTTTATCATGGGTCTTCTTTTTACCACAGGTGCAATGACTTCCTTGCTAATCATGAATGCTGCCAAGAGTGTGGACGAGCCCACAGGTTTGGATGTGAAACTCTTACCCCAGGGGTGAAGGGGAAAAGGCACCGCCTGATAGGAAAAGGGACATGACACCTGACACTAGTCAAGTATCATGAGAGCCTTGTGGATACTGGGCTTCTGTTGCATCCTGTTGACTCTCAAGTCAGTTCAAGAAGATGATTAAGCAAATGTGGTTGAAATGCTATTTGAGTATTTGGATAAAAGTAGACAAGGGTCTAAGATAATTAGGGAGTAAAGAAAGAGGAGGGAGTTATTCATCTGGCTGGATTAAATGAACCCCAAATGGAAACATTTTAGAAAGAAGTTTAAGAAGCTTGCCCTCCAAATGGAAGTTAACATAATTCTGAAAGTTTTTATCAATTCATTGACAAGGACTGATTTCAAATGCTTCTGATGTTTTAATAGGATAAAAAGTTCAAGAATATAAAAACAAACAACAAAAATAATGACATGTTGTAAGAAGAACTTTTACATGTCCTGACACTGGTATCGGGATGATCAGTGAAGAACTGGTTATAACCTTGTTATGCTAGCAAAACCAACAAAGGCATAGGAACGGAGTCAACTTCAGAATTTACTGGGGCTAGTTTAATGTTGATTTCCATCTTGCTTTGCTTCTAGCCAATAAGATGATACCGAACACACCTAGAAACCCAACTCAAATGATTTTATGTAATTGCTGACTCAAGAGGAAACACTTCAAAATGAAGAACCACAACTATTCTTGTTATAAAAGGAGAAAAAAATTATTTAAAATGGGAGGGTAGGACGAAGTAACTGATTGCTTTGAACTGTGTATCATTTTAAAACTTATCAGAAAACAGAATTCATGAACTCCCCTCTTTATATATTGTGCCAGTTATCAGTGTATTGCCTTTCAGTGCCAAACCCGTCTTTCTCACTCTGTTCTGTGAAAGTGGAGCTGGACCTGTAAACATTAATCTTTTGCTAGCTGATGCAATGTTAAGCTTTGTCAGTAGAGGGACACCTGAGGAAGGGGTTTCTCTTGTTGGTTCTTGTGTGCTCCTGGAGGCGGACTCCTGCAGTGCAAGTGACTTTCCCCAAGGCAAGCATGCCTTCCTTAGGTGGCTTTGCAGCAGAGTGCTATCAGCATACTGGTACTTCTCATAAACAGCTTCCCTTGGCATCTCCTGGAGAAGCTTCATAGCAAATGCCATTTCTGGCTCCCCCTGAGATTTGAGGTATGACACCTCTTTAGAGGAAGCCTCCTCCTGCAGCCCACAGAATGCTTTCCTGGTGAGGGCCGTTGGCATGGCACCTCCTGTGGATGGCATCCCCTGGCACTCCCTCAGGGCAGCTTTGCAACTTCAGAGAACTTCTGTACCATCCAGTGAGCCAGGAGGTCTGACTCTCAGCCTTGGCGATGCAGCCCTCTTCTACATTTCTTCCTAGTCCAGGTGCTCTGCCTTAGCCCTAGGGATAGTGACTGCTGCCTGTATCTGCTACTCCTGTATGCCTTACCATTCTCTGTACTCCTGAGCCGGCTTCCCATTACTCTGATCCCTCATTATAATTAATAATTCTTTATAGTAAACTTTCTCTATCTAAATTACTGTGTGGTTTCTGTCCCTTGATTGGACCCTGACTACATACATATGTGCAGAAGACTGAAATTCTAGAAGAATCTACTGTACAAAGGAAGAAAAAAAAGAATTGATGCAGCTCTAATAGAAGGGGACAAAGGTGGGCATGGGGGTAAAAATAACAATAAAACACTAAAACTAAAGAAGTTGAAAAGACTATCTGGAATTGTGAGCTCATGAATGATATCATATCAGTTTGGTAGACACCATCAAAGAAATAGATAAGGTGAAAGAAGCCAGACGCAAAAGACCATCTACCGTATGATTCGATTAATATGAAATGTCCAGAAAAGGCAAATCTACAGAGATAGAGAGTAGATTAGCAGTGGGTTGTGGCTTGAAGTGGGAACGAGAATAACTATAAATGGGCACTTAAAGTGTTCTAAAACTAGATTATGGTGATGGTTGCACAACTTCGTAAAATTACTAAAAATTATAATACTTAAAGTGGGTAAAATATTGATATGTAATTATACCTCCATAAAATTTCTTTAAAAAAGAAACAGATGTTAATGACTACAAAGCTTTCTATGATCAAAAGGTGTATATCCACTTTATCGCTAGGAGGAAGTAACTTTCAAATCCATTTCCTTCATAAACACTTCTGGTCCATGTGGTCTACTCGATGAATCAGAATCTAAGAAAAGTGATTACATTAGGGAGAGTATTACAATATGCAGGGTATTTATCACAGATTATGTCTATAACACGATTCTTAATTTTTCCAAGGATGTTATGGATTTTGATCCCAAGAGATTTTTTGTTTTGTTTTGTTTTTAGAGAGAGGGGAAGGGAGGGAGAAAGAGAGGGAAAGAAACATCAATGTGTGAGAGAAACATCAATCAGTTGTCTCTTGCATGCCCCAAACTGAGGACCTGGTCTGAAACCCAGGTGTGTGCTCTGACTGGGAATCGAACTGATGACCTTTTGGTTTTCAGGCGGGTTCTCAATCCACTAAGCCACACCAGCCAGGGCCCAAGAGACCCTTGAATAGCCATAGATCACTTCAGGTGATCAAAAAAAAATGAAAACCCTCTAGACATGATCTATTAACCTCTAGATATGATAAAAAAGATTGCTAATAAAAAGTATGACACTTTTTAGAAAGAATTTGGTACTAGTAATAAACTTGATTAAAGGCCGGAAACAGATGAAGAGAAACAGAAAGCAATAAAGAAATCTAGAGTAGAGAAAGATGACTTAATTGCACATTATACTTTCATAATTGGGAATCTCTTATTACATGAAATGTTAAAGGGACTGTAAAAAGAAGGCAGACTTCTGCAACAGGCTTGTTCTGATTGCTTTCCCTCTCGGCCCCATAATATGAGGGGGATGTAGGTCACAAGAAAAAGCAGTTTAACTGAAAAATGTTTCATATTCTTGGTGTATAAAAAAGCCTTAACATTCCCAAAATGGGTGAAGGACGATAGGAAGATCAAATAAAGGTAAGTTTATGGTTTAAGTAGACTGATGGAGAAGTAGCTTACAGTGATAAATGCACTAGCAAAGGACTGTGGTTGTAAGCACATTAGAAACCACTTAAAAAGTGACAGGGTAATTACATCCCAAGCAAGGGAAGATTATGTTAGAATAAACTGTAACACTTCAGGAGTAGAGAAAAAGGTACCTAATACCTTTTCCCTCTCAGACCCCTCCCCCCCAGACAGTGCCACGAGGCAGTGACGTGGTTGCCCTGCCCTGGCGAATACCTAAGGTTCTGCCCCTCACAACATAACAGGCTCTTGGAGACAAAAAAGGAGAAAATATGGCCCAAACAAAAGAACAGATCAAAGCTCCAAAAATAGAACTAAGTGATGAAGAGATAGCCAGCCTAACAGATGCAGAGTTCAAAACACTGGTCAACCCGGATGCTCACAGAATTGGTGGAATATGGTCACAAAATGGAGGAAAAAGTGAAGGCTATGCAAAGTGAAATAAAGAAAAATATACAGGGATCCAGTGAAGGGAAGGAAACGGGGACTCAAATCAACGATTTGGAGCAGAAAGAAGAAAGAAACATTCAACCAGAACAGAAGGACGAAATAAGAATTCAAAAAAATGTGAGGAGGCTTAGGGGCCTCTGGGAAAACGTTAAGCATTCCAACATCTGTATCACAGGGGTGCCAGAAGAGGAAGAGCAAAACACTGAAAACTTATTTGAACAACTAATGAAGGAGAACTTCCCCAGTTTGGCAAAGGAAATAGACTTCCAGGAAGTCCAGGAAGCTCAGAGAGTCCCAAAGAAGTTAGACCCAAGGAAGCACACACCAAAGCACATCATCATTACGTTACCCAAAATTAAAGATAAGGAGAGAATCTTAAAAGCTGCAAGAGAAAAGGAGAGAGTTACCTACAAAGGAGTTCCCATCAGACTGTCAGCAGATTTCTCAAAAGAAACCTTACAGGCAAGAAGGGGTTGGAAAGAAGCATCCAAACTCATGAAAGGCAAGGTCCTACATCCAAGATTACTCTATCAGCAAAACTATCATTTAGAATGGAAGGGCAGATACAGTGCTTCCCAGACAAGGTCAAGTTAAAGGGGTTCATCATCACCAAGCCCTTATTACATGAAATGTTAAAGGGACTTATCTAAGAAAAAGATCAAAATTCTGAACAATAAAATGACAAAAAACTCACAACTATCAACAACTGAACCTAAAAAGATAAAAACAAAGGAAACAACTAGAACAGGAACAGGAACATAGAAATGGAGGGTTATCAGTGAGGAGGGGGCGGGTAGAGAATGGGGGAAAAGGTACAGGGAGTAAGAAGCATAAATTGCAGGAACAATATAGACAAGGGGAGGTTAAGAACAGTACAAGAAGTGGAGAAGCCAAAGAACTTCTATGTATGACCCATGGACATGAACTAAGGTGGGGAATGCTGGTGGGAGGGGGGTGGTGCAGGGCGGAGGGGGATAAAGGGGAGAAAAAGATGGGACAACTGTAATAGCATAATCAGTAAGATATATTTTTAAAAAATTAAATTAACTATTTAATAAAAGTCCTGAGTTTTGTTTGTATGTTGTAAAGCCACTTTGAGTAGAAAACTGCTACTTTCTTAGTTAGCCCTACCAAACAGAAGGCCTTTCTGTTTGGATCACAAAGCAATTACTTAAGTCAAACATTTGCAGCAGTAAGTCCTAATTGTATGCAAAGTGCCTAAAAGAGAGTGTGCTAAAAGATAGCTCTTGGTTCTGCAAACTCAAAACTCCAAACAGACACTAAGTTTCACACCATTCTATCTGACTTTTGCTATATGGGTACGTGGCAGTAGCTTAACTACAGATTTGAACTAAAATTTCTTCATCTGACCATTCCTTTCTAAACTGTCTACTACCTCCATCAGCCATAACGACCACTTCAACTATAAGTATCACTGTAGGGAAAGATAAAAAAGGACAATCTCAGTGAGGAGGACTGTTGGGGTCATATGAGGAAGAAGAAAATGAACATCTAAAGTGTTCTTAGCTGGCTTAGTCCAGTGTTGCCCAGCTAGTTCTCCAGGCCCCGTAGTCTTCATAACCTTGACAGGTGTCACATAAACTATGTACAAAGGCTGATGCAAACATTCACACACATGCATGTATAAGCACACCCACGTTGGCAACAAAGACTACCTGAAAACATCGAGGCCATTGACACAGAGAGTCCGTTCTTTGACATGTGAGTCAGGTTAGATCCTTCGCTACCATCTGTGTAATAATGATTATAAAAGGGGGCCCTTTAGTATTCAGGCAGGAAGTAAATGAATGAAAATGACAGTTCTATACCACATATTCCTGGAATCAGGACTTGACTTTGTTCCAAAAGACAAAACTGCTTTTGGGAACTTAAATCTATAGGCATACTCTATAGGTGTACTATTCACTATAGTTTGGTTCTCAACTGGAAGATTTTGCCAGATTTTATAACTAGCAATGTCTGGGGACATTTTTGATTGTCATAGTTGTGGGAGAGGGTGGTGTGCTACTGGCATCTACGGGGGTAGAGGCCAGGATGATGTTAACATTCTACAATGCACAGGACAGTCCATCACAACAAAGAATTATGGGGGCTAGAGTTTGAGAAACTCCACCTTAAGGTCTTTTCCTTTAAGGATTTCTGTTTTCCACTGACTAGAGAGTTAGTTGACTAAACATCTTTTCTAGGTCCATTGGTGTATTTCATGACACCCTCAGGCAGGTTATTCCAAATTTGGTTCCTTCCAGATTACACTGCTTCCCCTGGCTCTTTGCTTTGCTGCAAGCAACAGACTTATCCACACCCAGTGAAGCAACATGTTTTGAATTTACCTTAATATTATCCTCATGAAATTCTGACTGCTGATCCCAAGAGACAGGCAAAGCCTTTTTGTTTTTTTCTAGGTTGGAGATCAAGTCAATCACAGGCCGTGATATAATAAAAAGTATATATTTGGTTTTTGGACTGATTCTTGGCACAGAGGTTCTAAAATCCTTGTTATTTTCTCAGCGACAGGAATGTCTTTTGTTATCCATAATGAGCCCCCTTCTATTATATCTGAGTTTATGCTCTTTAATAGGAGGGCTCTTGGGGGACATCCAGATAGCTTGGATTAGTCTGGTTACCAGAACTTTTAGCCTCAACCCCAATTTCCCAGGAGGGGAGAGGTCCTGAGATTAGGTTAATCATCAATGGTCAATGATTTAATCACTCACACTTACATAATGCAGCCTTGATAAAACCTCACAATGAAGAGGTCTGGGAAAGATTCCTCACTAATGAACAAACATATTAATGTCCTAGGACAGTGGCATACCCTGACTCCACAGGGACAGAGGTTCCCGTGGACACTTTGGGAACTTGCCCTATGTACCTGTGTACATAAAAATGAATATATAACTGTTCATTTTTATCCTTTATAATAAACTGTAATTGTAAGCATAGTGCTTTATTGAGTTCTGTGAGTCATTCTAGCTAATTATTGAACCTGAGTAGGGAGTCATAGGCACCCCTGAATTTGTAGTTGGCTGGGGAGACATGTGGGTAGCCTGGTAACCCCATTTGTGGTTGGCTTCTAAGTGGGGACAGTCTACGGGATTGAGGCCTTAAACTGTGGGGTCAGGTCCGTGCTCCAGAAGTTAGTGTTAGAATTGAATTACAGGACACTCAGTTGGTATCGGAGAATTAGAGAATTGTTGGAAAACCACATACAAATCAAAAAATAATAATAATGAGTTTTAAGTGATTACTATCATAATGAATAGAAATCAGATACATTACAGGGAATACAGAAGGAAGACTTCCTGGAAACCTGGAAAAATATGCATAAAAATTGTATTTCTGAATGAGGAAAAAACCCAGCTACCATACCTGGAGGTCTCTGCAGATGAATGGGTACTCTAGATTGGTATAAACAGGAAATCAGAGCCTCATGCAATAAAAGATCTATTTATCATCATGTTACAATGAAGAATTACAGATTCAATTAATCTTCTATAAGAAAATTACTCTTGGTTTCACCCATGGGGGTAAAGCTATGTCCCTGAACTATTTTTTGGTTTGTTGGTTTGTCACACTGATAGGAACTTGAAGAAATCTATGATTTGCAGGAATTAATTAACCCATTAATCATGGGTTACCCTAATTTAACACAACTGCCTCCCCTTCTCTATGCAGACGCTTACAACAAGAACAACTACAAGAGACTGATTCAGCTAAGCAACTTAGCACTAGTGGGACAGAAAATAAAGCTCTACTTTGTAAACTTTATGTTTCTTCCTTCTCCTCCTCCCCCAGTGACTCTTTCTGTCCTTTTCTCTTAGGATTATAATAAAGCTAATTTTAAATACATTGAAACAATTTCAGTTGTGTTAGGGAATACAAGAGAATAAGATGCTAATTTCATGTAGGTATGGGCCAGTCCTAGGCTCTTAGCAGGAGGAATCTGAGTGAGAATCCAAGAGAAAGGTGCAAATGAGGAAAAAGCACCAGGGTGACTTCAACAGCCAGTCCACTCCTCTGGAACACTTCCTTTTTGTGTTTTCTGCTTAAATTGTAAAGGGGTTTTGTTTTTTACAAGAGAAGCTGTCCCTTACAATAGCCAATAACATTCCATAATGGACGATATTGAAGATACCTACTTAGGGAAAGTTTCTCAGCCTGTGATTTGAAATTCAAAGACACAAGTAACGAAAGCTCCCCTGAAACAAAGTGTCACTTCTTACCTTGGATTTCAAATTCATCAACCTCGTCAGCAGAGCCAGAGTCAGAGAACTGTGTGGAATCGCGTGAACTGAACTGGGAGCTGCTGGACGTGACCCGAAAGCCTGTTAACAATAAGAAAAGTGGGGGAGGGAATAAACAGGACAGAAAAACATCTACTTCTTCTGGTGTCACAACGAAAGGGACCTGGTACAACTTCAACAAAGAAGTGAACAGAACCTTGGGAGTGATGCTGGGGAAGTGGAAACTAGTTCTTCTTGCTGGTTGATCCCCATTTTATTCATGAAATTTTATAGAAGGTACTATATCTCAGAAGTGAATCTGGGACCAATGGTCTTAGTTCTCTTCATATCAAAAACCTATTTTTTGGAAGGTATTTCTGAGGCAGGAAATAAATGAACTCTAGGACTCTGGTCTGGTAGAAAAAAAAAAATAGGACAGAACTCAGAAAGAGGGGCCCTTGGCTTGGTTATAACATCACAAATTAAGACAGAAAAGAAAACCCAAGGAGCAACAAGTCGTTATCCCGAAGCCCTGAAGGAGAAGGAACAGAGGTGTTCACAGCGCCACTCACTTCCGTGCTCAGTCTCCTGATACGCAGGGAGTAGATTCTTGGTGCGGATCTGCTGGCGACGAAGGCGGATCTTCTGCTTCAGTTCCTGGATCTCCCTATCACTGTCTTCTCCCTCCTCTTCCTCCTCTTCTAGGCACTGGCTCATCATGTTGCACTTCATTAATTCAATGGCAGCAATCAAGGACTCTGAGATGCTGAAGTGGGCATTCTCCTGGGGGAAGGAAAAAGCCAAAAAAGTTGTTTAGCAAAGGGTTAGAAGTATTGAATGATTACGATGTTGGAGATAAAGCTTCCAAGGCATGCACTGCTTTTACTCAAATCACCCAGGGGAAATGTACACTTCTACTGTAAGGAAAGCTAATAGTCAGAAAACCTGTTCTACATTCTCTTTGCTCTCATACCTGTTCATGTCTGGCCTTCCTGTCCTACTTTCTATGTAAACACATGACAGAGCAGAGATTCAGAATTTCATATCAGGGTCTTTCCTAAAGCCATACACCTGTACACAAATCATTAAGGTAAATGTGATGTCTCAAGTTAACGTGCTTTGTCGGCTATAAAGTTCTACAAGGACATTATTTATTACAAACAAATCTGGACCTTAGAACAAAATACACAAGATGATTCTAGAAACAGTTTCACCCTAAGCTTCCAGGGTCAAGGAAACAACAATCACATGGCTAAAATTCAGTGCTTCTCTGTCTAAGGCAGCTTCCAAGGCATAATCAATAATATTTTTGGACTCGAGAAGGACAACTCCCTGAAGAGTTCTCCAGAGATAGAATTTGTTAAGCTTATCTTTATTGTGAACTTATCTTTACTGTAGTCTTGACTCATGCAGCTGGTGTGTACCCCACGGCCTCTTTAGGACAAATGGTACTGCAGGTCCTCAGATCTCCTGACTTATGGACTCTTCAGTAGCCCCTTCGATTCCTCACCTTTTCCAGGTCTGCACAACTGCCAAAGTCTTGCTCAGACAGGTAGCTGATAAGGGACTGTCCTTCTGATGGTCTTCGGAACATGCCTTCACCTGAGCACAGGTACTGACCACCCTCTGTGGGGAAAAGGAACATGGATACGAAAAGCTCTCCTTTGAAAAGCGTATCTGTAACAGGCATGCTTCTTTAAGAAGTCTGATGTTTTTTCCACCAACAATGGTCCCAAGTTTTCCCAGGTAACAGGTTGGAAAAACATATCTACCTTCTAAAGGAATTTCTCAGAAATTTCAGGATCCCAGGGCACTAAGCTTCTTGGTTAAAGAATGATGGAATAAATAGAGAGGGCCTGGAGAAAATTCTTTTACCACCTAAATTTGAGATGACACACTCACCCTCCAACCCCACAAAAAAGAAAACAGAAACCTGTGCTGGGAGTCAGACCAGGAAACAAATGATTTCCTCCTGTGGGCGATCTCCATGTGGAGCTTACTTCCAGTCACTAAGCCCAGACACTCAGAGGCCTCTTTTCGCCTAGTCAGAAAGCCACTCCATCTGGCTCAACAGACATTCACAGTGATAACACCCACAGGACCCCTAAGTCTGAGAGAAGCAAGTGAAATGGAGGGGCAGTATGATTTCTAGCACAGGGGTTGAAAATGATGAAAGGGAGAGTGAGGATGTACTGTGTGTACCCTCCAAAGAGCTGAGATGAGCCACATGACTCAGAGATTAGCAGGCACAAGGGGACAGCGATGACACCATTGCAGCCCTGGCCTTCCCAGTACTCACTTACCATACTCCATGTACAGGGAGCTGGGTGTGCTGACTTCACTGCTTTGGCCAGAGTAGGGCAAGTGGCCTCTCAACTTCGACTTATCATGGCAGGATTCTAGTGTCAGTGACCACCAGGGAGTAAAAACACATATATGAGGTGAACACAGACAGATACATTCCCAACTCTGGCTTTTCATCTTTTAACTGCTCCCATTCCCAAAGCCCTCCCAAACAGGAGAGAGGTGGCATATCAACAGGGGGCAGTCCAAGAATGCAGAAACACACAGCGGAAAGGAGTGGGAAGTCACTATATTCTATGGGGAAAAGAGAAAAAACATGGCCCAGAATGAAACAACACAGAGGTGAAAAAGAATCAAATGAAAGTGGATTAATGAATTTAGTTCTCTGTTCTTCCATGTTCTTACCAAATGTTCAAGAAATATCAGCCAACTTCTACCCTCTTGACAAACTAATTTACAAAACTGTCTTCATATGGTAAAACAAAGATAAGTACATTGAAGTTTTTGTGATACCTTGACACTAGGTTTTAAACAATATCAGAAGGGTTAAACTCACTAAGGAAATAAAAGAATATGGCTCTGTTCAACCTGAAATGTAAATTTGTCATACCTACAAATTTAACCCATTTCTGAAATGGCAGAACAGCAAAACAAAATCCAGCAATGTCCTTCAAAGAAGCATCAAGACAGTGCTGAAGAAGCCAAGGATGATGCCTTGTAATCAAAGGGCTGGAGGCTCAGCCTTGCTGGAGAAGGCAGGGAGAGATTTCAAGAGAAGGCTGGCAAAGTAGCAAGTGCATGTGTAGAAGTTTTCAAAGAACAATGAAAGTTGGAGTGGAAGAATAGCGAATAGCAGCAGGGAGGGCTCACAGGAAGTGCGAAACTGAAATCTCCCAAAGGTAAATAAAATTCCAGTGGCACAGAAGGAAAAGCAGGCAGCAAAGCAGGTGGGTGCCTGAGAAATGAGCTGTGTGCTCAGGAAGAATCAATGACTGAGCTGCATCCAGACCATTTCCTTGGCAGACGGTGCCACCTTGTCAGCTGCTCCTCCCACAAAATACACTACTACATGGTGAGAAATAACTGTGTTTTCCTCGGGCCTCAAAGATTTCTGTTAGTCCTGGCAGTAGGCTCTGCTCCTCAGTACTGACTGGAGGCAAACCAGCCGTTACCCTGATGCCTTATCAAGAAACCATGATTTGGAAGGGATCTTTGAGGTCCTCAGTCAGACTCAAAGCACAACACAAACTCCAACACCAGCACCCTATTCCTTTACAATATGTAAAGGCCATTCAGTCTTGCTTACTGAGCTCACTGCCTCCTGATGCTGCCCATTCAAATGAACATCTCTCTCTTTTTTTTTCTTCAAGATTTTATTTATTTATTTTTAGAGAGGGGAAGGGAGAAACATCAATGTGCGGTCGCCTCTTGAGCACCCCCTACTGGCGACCTGGACCGCAACCCAGGCATGTGCCCTACTGGCAACTGAATGGGCGACCCTTTGCTTTACACTCTAGCACTCAATTAACTGAGCCACACCAGCCAGGGTCAACTGAACATCTCTAATTCTTAGACTTTTCTCATACTCACTTGAAATCTCTCTTAAAATTTCTCATCTCCTTAAGAACAATGCTCCTCCAAACAATGGTCTCATAGACTTATTCCTCTTTAACCTTCTCTTTTCCAAGTTAACATACCCAGTGACTTCACCCATTACCAGGAGAACATGGTTTTCAGTCCTCCCTCAACACTCTGTCTTGTAGACACATTCTAGTGTTAATATCTCCATGTGTTGTGGTGCACCCCATTCAGTTTGAACACCACTGTGAAAACCAAAGAAACAGTCTAAGTCACTAAAAATCCTATGCGATGGCTGGAATGAAAGGTGGGGAGAACCTGATAGGGGAAGGAAGATGGGTAACAGAAAAAGGAAACAAGAGACCAGGACAGGTAAAAAAAAAAATGCACCCACATCCAAGACCACAGGCAGGAAAGAAAAGACATTCTGGTGTTAATTCAAGGAAAATAAAGTAATCTGTTCTAAGTACTCAGTTATAGGAAAAATCCTGCCACTGATTCATCATGATGCCTCAGATAAATGGCAGGCCTCAGTTTCATCTCTGAACAAACAGGACTGACAAGTCTTGCCTCTGCTACCCAGAGCAGTTGGGAGAGTGAATGCAGCATTTGGAAGTCATGGCCAGAAAACATATCATGGAATATAATAGTGCCATTTTACAGACCGGTCCAAGCGTCACAGCAGGACCAGATTGGCCAGACTTGACTTGACACCAGAATGGAAAAGGAGGTTCTGAACTAAGCACAATGGTCGCAGAGGAGCAGCAGCAGGAGGTGGCACACGGAAAGGAGGAAGAAGACTGGTTCCCAAACCTGCAATGGGATCTTCAACTATAATGGTGATATTCCTGGGGCCTCCTGTATGTAGACAAATAGGTGCAGAGGACAGTCCAGACAGAGGAAACGAGAACAGAGAAAGTGAAAAACAGTGTCCTTTTATTTAGCAGAGGTGGGGATTTAACTCTCGAGAGGGAACCCTGGTGCTGAAGGAAGAATAACTCATTCAAGAAGCTGTCCATGACCCACACTCCCTCAGACCCCTCTGCGTAGGTTTTCTCTGGCTCCCTTTTCCAAGGCAGGTACCATGGTTTCTGAAATCCAGGAGAATTCAAGAATGAGGACAGGGAAGTATTACATGTCCAAAGGCCAGTGGCCTGGCATATAGTAGACACTGGCCCTGCAGCAGGAGATGTGAACTCAGGCTCTAACCTAAGTGCTCTTCACATCTGAAAAAGCTCATGGGAAGACAGGCTTTAACTTGGAGTTTTGTTTTCCTAAAGAGTTCCAACAAGGCAAACCACACTCTTGACAGGAAAACAGAGACAAAGTTTGCCATTCAGAAGTTTCAGATGAGGGTCTTAGCTTTCACCTTTTGATAAATTACAAAGAGAAATTAATGACAGCTCTAGTTGCTAAAGGAAATCCTTCTTTTTCGTTCTGAATTATTTATGTTTTATTTCTGGGGTTTTCCCACACAGAACTGGCTTTAAGTACAAGGGTCCACGTTATACTTGCTGTTATGGAGACTCTCTTACAAACGAACCCCAACCAAAGCCTGCCGGACGCCAACAATCCAGGGAAGATGAGGGCGGGAAGATGGCAAAAGCAACGAGACCCGCCCTCCTTGTGCCTACAGTACTTTCTGCTGCTAGCGGCTGGCGCTTGTGTGAGGGAGGTCTCAGCGGCCAAAGCCTCATTGCCTGACTGTCTTTCAACCGGAATTAGTGATGCACAGTCTGCCCCACTTGCTTGTTTACTAGCTTACACCACCCCACACTCACTACATCCCTAGTTTTAATAAGAAAATCTTAATATCATTTTGCCTCTCTCATATTGGTAGTACATGCTGACCAAACTTCTCAGGAATCACAGGAATGGGAGGAATTTAATGGAATTATTTTTAAAGTTTATTAGTACTTCCCCTCTGTCTGAAAGATACATTTAAAACTCAAACTGTGATGAGTCACACTATGTATGCTCTGATGCTAAAGAACCAGTGAAAGAATCCAGCAAAGCATTTACTATTTAGCAGTGGATAAAGGAACACAAACATTCTCAGAGAGATTTCTTGGTTATCCATGTTACATTACAAATTTCTCTCTTTTGTTAGAAGCAGCATATCATCATGTCATCCAAAACAAAACTTCTCTTTCTGCCATTTGCAGATCCTTAAGAACAAATACCCCCGTCTATCCTAAGAAAAATTCAGGAGGCCACCGTACTAACTAGGGGCCTAGTGATTATCATTACCTGGGGCTCCTCTGGAGACAATGTTGGTATCTGAATGGGAGCGAATATGGCTCTTCTTTGTTCCACTGGTGACAGTGAGTGACTGGCCCTCTGAGAAGCTGGACCTGCGAAGGACACTGGGCAGCTGGTTCTGACCACCCCCCTTTTGGTCCACTAGGGAAGAAGCAGCGGAATCTGGCTTCTGGGTACCGCTGGAGGAGAACAAACTGGAGTTGTTGCTCTCGGTATTGCTGCTGTGACTCTGACGACTGGTGGTCCAGCCTCGAGAATCCAGGTTGCCAATGGCCAAGTACTCAGGCCCCTCACTGACATCACTTGGGGAATCATTCTGGCTACTGACCCAAGATGATTCTAGGGGGCTTGTGAGAGTGCTGGAGCTCATCTCATTTGGTGTTGAGGGGGAGTCCCTGACTAATGCAGACTCTGGAAGCAAAGAGGCTTGGATGGTTTGATCTTCTGCTGGGGAGATGTGTCCTCTGCTTTCTTGAGATTTCCAGGGAGGACCAGAGAGAGAAAAGGAAGTAGATCTTCTTTCTAGGATATAAAAGGAAAGGGAAGGAAAAGGTGAGTTGGAAGCCTTTGGTACATATGAAGAGTTTCTCCACAACTGAGGATCAATCTCCCTATCATTACTGGGTGCTCAAACACATGGTGTCACCTCAGAAAAGCTAAGTCATTTGAGATAAGTAAAAAATTACTTAGAAGCAGCTGGGCCAAGAAAATGGGCTCTTGAAACAGTGGCTTCGTGGCTTATCAGTATGCATTCCTCATGTATACAGTGAGCAATAATAACACCTACCTCATAGGACTGTTTTGAGGATCAACTGCTCACAACCGAGCCTGGCACCTGGTAGGCATTCAATACATGCTAGCTATTATTATTGAAATGCCTTCGTGACAATGCAGATTAGAAACCCAGGGGAATCTAAAAATACCTCCCTTTCCTCTGTTACCTTAATGATTCTACTGAAATATCCTGGTCTGGTTGCTGTATAACTTCTTAAGAAGTCCATTTTTAAGACATAAAGTTGACAAACTGCACCAACCCAGGGCTCTGTATCTATACCCAGCCTGTGAACTCCCACAAAGTCTTCTTTCCAGGCTGAGGATACGTGTCATGACTGCCCCTTCCTGCCGCCATACCTGAGCCATGATTGGGTACGGATTGGTGGAGACTAGAGAAGGACCCAAAGTAGGAATGCTGAGCAGAGCTGGTCGGAGGCGTGCATGTGGAACCAGGCAGAGCTGTCAGGCTCTGGCTCTTTGTCACGAGCAGTGGGCTCTCATGCTTTCTGGCGAACTACAAAAAAACATGTGTCAGAGTCAAGGATAGAGGTCCTCAGAGGGGTACTAAGCACTACGAAAACATTGGTAGAAGCTGACCTTTGGCAGCAGGCTTGGACTGCTAAGCAGATGGAGTCAGAAGTCAGATTAGGGTTCAAATCCAGGCCCTATCACTTATAAACTATTTGGTCCAAATTTGGGGCAAGTGATTTATTTATTCTGTCCATCAGAGCCCTCTTTTATAAAATGAGGTTAATGGCAACCTTACAGAGTTGTGAGGATTAAATGAAATGATATATTAATTGTGCATAGCACCATGCCTGACATCGTATTCAATAAGCAGTAACCGAGAATAAAAATTTTAAAACAGGAGAGATAGGGGATCCTTCCCTAAAAGGAGTAGGGACTATAATTACATTCCAGCTGTGGCACTGATATTAGTGATGGGGTAAGTCAATCGGAGAATTAATAATAATCAACATCAAGGAACAAAATTTTCTTTATACTTCAAGGACAAAAATGATCCAATGTAATACTAGGCCGCATTAGGTCTGATGCTATAAATCCTACTCCTGATTCAAAATCATCCCTCCTCTCCCCAGCTCTTTGCCAAGCCTGCCCTTAAGGAGGTGCTTACTCAAACTGAGGGTTTTTAAAAGAATTTTAAAAAGCAGGCACCTCCCTTCTCAAACAGACCTAAACTTAGACTTTTGAATTCAACAGGTACTTAACAGTGCCTCCCCTTCTTTTCCAAGGTTTTTTGTTTTTGTTTTTGTTTTTAAATGAAAGCCTTTCAGTTCACAACTGCCTAAGTGAAAAAGTAGTTGGCTACAGAGGGTGGCATCCTGGTGAAGTGTACAAGGCCAGCAAAGACAAAGGTAATTCCTTGCCCCCTTTACCATAGATGCATCGATCTGGGCCAGGAGGCGGGGATTGTTCTGTTCCACTGCTTCTAGGCATTGGAGCATGGCCGTGACGTGGGCATCACTTAACAGGAAAGCAGTATCTGAGGAGAGAAAAGCTACCACAGTGATGGAGCCCAATATGGAGATCTTTGGCTTCCCTGTACGACCCTGGGAGAAGCTCAAGAAAGGAAAGAGGGAAAAGGTAAATCTGACTTCAGGAGAATCATGCCACTGTGGAAAGAAGGGGAGCCAGCAACAAATAAAGTACGACAGGCTAAGTGATGCCAGTACAGGAGAGGGGCCAGGACAAGAGGCTTCAGAATGACTCACATTTCAGTCCTGGTTCTGGATGGTTTTGGCCAAGTAACCTAACCTCCTTGAGCTCTACTTCCCTGATTGAAAAACAGGAGTAGTAATACCCAACTCTCAGGGCTATGTTACAGGTATACACATAAAAAGTATGTAACAGTGATTGGAATGTAGAAACTCTCAGTAAATAGTGTTTCTTATTGGCTTGTGTGTATGGGAGTAGGGGAATACACACAAGTCTGTGCATTACATAGGAAATGAGAGAGAAGACTATGTGGCTCTGATTAGAATCTCTATGGTATCAAGTAAAATTATGAGCCCTTGGGTAAGAACGAGTCTATAAAGGAGGAGTAAAGTACAAAACAATGAGGAAGTATACACCACAATCCTGGCTAAGTGACCTCTACCTACCTGTGTAGAATTTTCTGATATACTGTCTATCCCCAAGCAGAGGTCGGAGCTGAGCTGAGAGACAGTGGCACTGCAAGCTGTGCTGCAGCCACAGCTCTGCAATGACACGTTCACTCACACCATCTGTGTGGCTCTGGCCATTCTCATGCAAGTTGATGAACTAGGAGGCAAAAAAGGCATGAGTCAAAACATGTATACTGGTAAAACACAGCAAGATTGAGGCCTAATGACCTGAGAACTAAATTGAGACAGGTTAAGAGGAGGCAATCAGAGGTGTTTTCCTCCAGCTAGTGTTTAGAGGTTACTGAGGAAGGAGGGGGAAGGCAGGGATTAATGCCTCCACTGCTGGACTGGGCTGCTGGCAACTAAACAGTCAGACCTAATACGCAGCTGCTAGAGAAAACAAAGCTGTTGCACCTGTTTCTTTATGTTCTATCTCCAAAGAAGCATCTACTCTGGGGTATTCAGAGGAAGAATGAACTTGACCTCTTGCCTTCTCTTCACAGAGTCCTCTACTTCAGATGGCCTTCATAAAAGGATGCAACAAATACGTGGGGAGGAAAATCGAGGAAAAATATCACGAAAGAGGAGCCATCTGAACCCCTCTTTTTGCCTCTAGCCACAGTATTCTTTATTTGGACCCTCCTTCTATTTGGCTGTTTCTGAAAGCAAGGTCTCATAGCCCATGACCAAAAAAGGTGTGGATGACAATTTCAAGCAGCTTCTAAGAATAAATGAGGGCAGCAATATACTTTATAAAAATTCATTAGTGGGAGGTTTGGTGGGAAAAAGAAAATGAAGACAAAAAACCAGTATAAGAAAATTACTGGGCTCTGGGTTCTTCTTCGCAAAATTGATTAGTATGAGAACTTGTTATTTGGTTCCCCGGCCATTTAAAAACAAATTACTTTTCTGAACACCATCTCAACAATAAATCTTACAGTGGGTGGGGTAATACATGAAATAAGACCAGCCACGAATCAATGAGTATTGAAGATGGGTGATGGCTATTTTGGAGTTTGTTACACTATTCTTTTTAATTTTGTATATATTAAATTTTTCCATAATAAAGAGTTAAGTAAACAGATACATAAATTTGGCAGTTACTGATCTGGAACTAGCTGTGTAAATCTGGCCAAGACACCTAACCTTCTCACGCTCTGTTTCCCTCACTAGAAATCAGGGGTGCTATGATGAGCTGAGAGGACAAAAGAGTACAGTGGTATGATGGTACCCAAAGCTGTTAGGAACATGCTTGGCTCTATTTGACACTGGCCTCCAGAAACTTCAGTTCTCTCTAATTGGTGCATTCTTTTATTCTTAAACACTCAGCATTTCAGTCCTACTTTCCGTAACCACTTCAGGGAACTTCTTGCCCTATGCCCTGCATTTCGAAAAGCTTCACTCAGGTCCCATATATGCAGACCTTCCGAAAACAAAAAAAACTTTTTCACCCCTTCCCCAGAGCAGAGAAAGTGGTCTAGGGTTTGCAAAGTTTATTTTTTTAAAGCAAATAATCCTCCCCTCCAAAATCATTCCTACAGGGATAATTTCCTCTCCTCCGTTAATAAGAAGCTTGACACACAACATCTTTCTGTCCCAGGAGACTCACCAAACAGAACATCAAACAACAAAGTCTTGTGGTTACCTTCACATGTCTTACCTTCTCCACATGAAGGGCCGAGTGGGGACTAAGCCAGCGGATATCTTTCACAAATTGCCAGTAATCAGTCTGGCGGCAACATACCTGCTATGGAAATACACATAGTAAACAAATCACTACCATTTTGGACCAAATCTAGTTCTAGTATAGGTGTTCAAAGAAGAAAAAAGCATAACATTCCTTTGCCTAAAACAAAAGTTCTCAGCAGTAATCAAAGAGTACATACATATTCATGTTCACCTTTTTAAAAGATAACTTTAAAATTATTTTAATTATTCTTTTGAACAAGTAATTCATACATATGATATAGAAGGTTACAGAGTGAAAATCATCTGTTTTCTACCCCTATCTCTCCACCATTCAACAGTAAGAAAAAAAAAATCTGACTTAAAAAATGGGCCAAAGACCCTAACAGACACCTCACCAAAGACTTACACATGGCAAATAAACTCATGAAAAGATCTATCACATCATATGTCATCAGGGAAATACAAATTAAAACAACACAATACCACTATATACCTATTAGAATGGCCAAAATCCAGAACAATGCCAACATCCAATGCTAACAAGGATTTGGAGCAAAAGGAACTTTTATACACTGCTGGTAGCAATGCAGTGTATAAGAGTTCTGGAAGGCAGTTTGGTAGTTTCTTACAAAACTAAACATACTGTCACCATGTGGTCCAGTAATCACACTCTATTATTTACCCCAGGAGCCGAAAACTTATGTCCATGTAAAAACCTACACATGGATATTTATAGCAGGTTTATGCAGAATTACCAAAACCTGGAAGCAAAAGCAATGGTCCTGAGTAGGTAAATGGATAAATAAACTGTGGTACATCCAGGCAATGGAATATTATTCAGCACTACAAAGAAATGAGTTATCATGCTATAAAAAGACCTGAAGGAAATTTAAATTCATATTACTAAGTGAAAGAATTCAATCTGAAAAGGCTACAAACCTTATGATTCAAACCAACTACATTACATTCTAAAAAAAAGCAAAACTATGGAGACAGTAAAAAGACAGCAGTTGCCATGGTTTGGAGCAGGAGTAGGATGGAAAAAATGAGTAGGTGAAGCATAAGAGGATTTTTAGGCAGTGAAACTACTCCGTGTGCTAGTGTAATGGTAGTTATATGTCATTAAAAATTTGTCCTAACCATAGACTCTACAAGACCAAAAGTGAACCCTAATGTAAACTATGGACTTTGGGGTGATAATGATGTATCAGTGTATGTTCATCAGTTGTTACAGATGTGCCACTCAGGTGGGGAATGCTGATAATGGGAGAGGTTATGCATGAGTGAAGGTGGGAGTTAATGGGAAATCTCTGTACCTTCTGCTCAATTTGGTTGAGAACCTAAAACTGCTCTAAAAAATAAAGTCTATTTTTAAAAATTTTAGGTTCACTTAATAAATCACTTTTGGAAAAAAATCAATAGAAAAGAAATCGATTATTCAACAAATATTGTTGTGGAAACTGGCTAGTTAGAAGTAGATAAATTTAAGCATTTTCCACAAACTATTTACCAAAATCAACTCCAGCTGGATTGAAGACCTAACTATGAAGGAGAAGAAGGAAGTGGGGAGGGGTTGGGGAGAAGAAAGAAGGAAGCAGAGGAAGAGGAAGAAGGAGGAGGCAGACGAAGAGGAGGAGAAAAAAGAAAGAAGAAAGGAGGGAGGAGAAGGGAGAAAGGAGGAGGAGTGAGGAGGGAATAGGAGGGAAGGAGGAGGGGGGAGGGGGAAGGAGGATGGGGAAGGAGGAAAGGGGGGAGAAAGGAGGAGGAAGGAGGAGTGGGGAGGAGGCGGGAGGAGGAGAAGAGCCCTAGCTGGTGTGACTCAGTGGACCTGCGAACCAAAGAGTCACCAGTTAGATTCCCATTCAGGGCACATGCCTGGGTTGTGAGAGATTCCCCAGTAGGGGGCGCTCAAGAGGCAACCACACATTGATATTTCTCTCTTTCTCCCTCCCTTCCCTTCTCCAAAAATAAATAAAATCTTAAAAAAAAAAGATGGAGAAGAAGAAAAACCCTATATATCCCACAAGAGAAAAAACAGCAAGAATACTGGATATTTTACTTAAAAATTTTTTCAATGTATAAAAGCACAAGTATATGCCAAAAAGGAACAGACAGATGCATAAATTTTAAGTTTCTGTACATAAAATTTAAAAAGACATGCCCTGGTCGGGTGGCTCAGGTGTTTGGAGCGTCATCCCATACACCAAAAAGGTGCAGGTTCAATATCCAGTCAGGGTACATAGCTAGGTTGCAGGTTTGATCCCCAATCAGAGCATGTATGGGAGGTAACCATCAGTGTTTCTCTCTCATATGGATGTTTCCCTCTCTCCCTTCCTCTCTCTCTAAAATCAATAAATAGCTCTGGCTGGTGTAGCTCAGTGGATTGAGTGTCGGCCTGCAAACCAAAGGGCCGCCGGTTCAATTCCCCAGTCAGGGTACATGCCTGGGTTTTGGGCCAGGTCCCCAGTAAGGGGCGCACGAGAGGCAACCACACATTGATGTTTCTCCCTCTCTTTCTCCCTCCCTTCCCCTTTGTCTAAAAATATAATAAATAAAATCAATAAACATATCCTTGGGTGAGGATTAAAAAAAACTTAGAAAGACATGAATGTTTAGCATTTTTATAAGAGCAAAAAATATTTAAAAATCAAACAACTGGAAGTTTACCAGTAGGGTACTGTTTAAATAAATTAGGGAAAACTCATGCATGTGACATAATGTACACATTAAAAATTATGCTGTATATTTGCTGAAAGAGTGGATGGCTTCCCAATTCTCCTGATCCTGAGGAAGAAGCACTTAACCTATGTAGCATTCTACTCTCTACAATAACTAATGTACTTTTACTCCCACCAACTGAATCATGGCTTATGGAGAAGTTATTTATGCTCACAGACCTATTTCTGTCCCATGTACTTGTAATTTCACACTGAAAGTAATGGTTATGCATATTGATGAAATGAGTATGCTTTAATGAGCACAAAATAATGTGCTCTGAAAATCCTCCATAAAAACTTTATGTCAAATTAAGTATGGGCAAGATAACTTTCAAAGTCAGAAAAAAACAACATGTAGAATGTTTCATATTCATTTTACAGGGTCTTTTAATTGCTAGTCCAATATAAAGAACATGAAACTGGAAGTCCTACATGATGTATCATGGGGGCAATTTATACAACAAAGACAATACGAAACTCCATCAGCATATCCACACTCACAGAAAAGGTTTTGGCCCTACAGCCAAAGACTGTTGAAGAAATGTAAATTTAGATATTTCAAATTAAAATAAAATGTTTGAGTGAAATATCGCACCACTGTTTGATTCCCTTCAGTTAATCAATCAGCAAAAGATCCAGATCTTGACATATAAAAAGGCTTTTCCTATTGTTATAAAAAATGATGTGGTAGTTAATGGGTAAATAAAACAAACGTTTGAATGTTGGGGAAGAAACCAACAACTAAAGATGCTGTATGAATGAGGGACCACTCCTACCATAATGAAAAGCTACAATAATTAAACCTGATTTGTGATGGCACTCAAATAGAGAACAACAAACCATACTTGAAATCCAGAAATAGACCTATGTGCCAACGGAATTAAGCACATTCAAAATAAATTACATATGGAGTAGTTTAAACATTAAAAAATTGCCATAAAAGTACTAAAGAAACCACAGAGAAACATTTTTCATCATTCTAGAGTGGGGAAGCCCTAAGCATCATGAAGAGCCCCGAAGCCCTAAATAATTAATTTGACTTCCTAAAAATCAGACATTTCTTGCATAGTTAAAAGCCACCATTAAAAAATGTCTGGATAACTGGGTGGTAATTGCTGATGGGGGAGGGGGGCGGGTATAAGGGAACTAAGTGATGATGGAAAAAAAATACAATAAAGATTAAATTTTAACAAGTCAAAAGGCAAACTATGAAAAAATATTTACAACTCACATTAAGACAAAGGACTAATTTTTTTTATTAAATAAAATTTATTGGGGTAACACTGGTTAATACATTATATAAGTTTCAAGTGTATAATTCTATTATACATCATCTGCACATTGCACTTTGTGCTTGCCACTAGTTTTCTTAATAACAGAGCTCCTACAAATCCACAGGATAAGACTAAAAATCTAAGGAATATGGGAAAAAATAGTAAAGGTTCACAGAAAAATAATTTAATGACTTAAAAACATCTTTAATGGTAAGAGAAATGTAACTTTTCACCTATTATTATTGGTAATAGTTTAAAGTTTAGTAACACCCTGTATTGAAAATGGTTATAAAAAATTAGATACTCTTACACACTGGTGAGGGTGTAAACAGGTATACCTTTCTGGAGGGCAATTTAGCAACAGCTATCAAAATTGAAAAGCACAGCCCTGATTGGTGTGGATCAGTTGTTTGGGAGTCCTCCCACAAAAGCAAAGAGTTGCCGGTTCAATTCCCGGTCAGGGCACATGCTTTGGTTGCCTGCCAGGCGCATGCGAGAGAGGCAGCTGATCGATATTTCTATCATAGGTCAATGTTTCTCTCCCTCCCTACTCCTCTAAAACTAAATAAAGAAAATATTTTTTTTTTAAAAATTGAAAAGCACATACCCTTGAGAAAACTGTGGTGAGCCTAAAAATGGTGGGCACGGATTTGGTGGCTGGAGAGGTTATGGTGGATGGGTGCTATATTTTGACCAAGGTTATGAAGTGCCTGGTGTGCGGGAAGCAACGGCAGCACAGATGGAGAATGAAACTTTGCACATACCAACCTGCTAAGGACTACATGAGCCACCTGACAGCCCCCAATTATTCTGCTTTTGAAACAGACATAATGAGAAATGAATTTGAAAGACTAGCTTCTTGACAACCAATTGAATTGCTTAGTATAAAACAATATGAACTTTCAGCCCCTCCTCGGGTAATAAAAAAGACATTACTGCATGGCAAGAATGTGTAAACAATTCTATCGCCTAGCTATAGCATCAAATGGTTCCAACTGGGAATCTGGAACTAATGTCACAGCATGGATGCAATGCCTGGAAAGCATATAATGAAAATCTAGTTCACGTGATTAAACATGCACAGAAAGAACTCCAGAAGTTAAGGAAACAAATCCAAAATTTAAACTGGCAGTGAAAGAACATGCAGCTCACAGCTGGATCTAAATTAAAAGAAATGAAGTCAAATTGGGTAGTCCTGGTCAGTAAGAATTTGTGAGACTGAGGGGACTATTATGCAATTAGAAAATGAAGTCTTTCAAATAAAGTAGCAATATGGAGAAGCCAACAAAGAAAACATCCAATAAGACTTCTGAAAAGATAAATTAATTTGGTGGGTAGAAAGGAAGGTAAGTTGGGTTTTCAGACGATCAGGCACCTGAACTATGAAGGACGACAGCATCTTATGGAAATCGTCAGTGGTTAAGTGGTTAGAAACCATAGAAAGTGGACTGTTATTTCTATTTGTACATCAGAAAAATAAAAAATTTCAACTTGGTGGTAAAAAAGAAAAGAAAAGCACAAACCCTTTAGCCGAAGAATTCTACTTCTAGGAATACAGTAAAGGGCAAGACGACCTACATACAAGTTTATGTATGACATGATAAAACAAGAATGCCATAAAAGTCAAGGTCTGATGGTGATCAACAGCGAAGGACGTAAGAAAGTGTTCAAAGGAGAAATGTTCATTGGAGTTGGTAACAGGTCATTTTTACTTAAACTTTAGCACCAGTGGTAAGGAAACAGACCAAATTAGAGTGGGTTAACTTAATCTGTTTTGAAATTCCAATATTCATAATTTGTTTTATAAGAGTACATGTAACTTGAAACTTTAAAGAAAAAGAAACACTGATGAATTACTTCCTACGTGTCATAATAATGGGCAAATTTGTATGCTTTTTCATTTTCTCGTTCCATAAACACTATGATATAAATAACATTATCTTCATTTTGACAGATGACAAAAGCAAGGCTCAAAAAGTAGTAATACCTAGTAGTTAAGACTGATAATTTATTACGTTTTCTAAAGCTCTGCATGTATTCTCATTTAATTCTTACAACAATCCTATAACACCGGTACCAGTGTTATCTCATTTTACAAATGAGGAAACAGAGGCACAAAGAGTTATATAACTTACCCAATACCACATAGTGGTGAAGCTGAGATTAAAATATGAGTGGTCTGACTCAAAAGCCTATAATTTTAACTACTATGTCATTTCCCCTCACCCCCGAAGTACCTGAGCAGAGTCTGGATTTAAATCCAGGTTATGTCTGATTCTAAATATTTGTGTTAGTCTGCTACACAATGTGGTCTCCAAATTCTTAGAATAATGTTCTAATGATGATGACCATTAAGAACAATTCTTTAAAGGACAGAAATTTCCTCTATTTTCAAAACTCATTACCTTCAGAACTTACTCTGAATAAAGAAAATCTAACCGAGGCCAACTTTCCCACTAAATCCTAAAAATACCCAATAGGAACATTTCTTAAAGATACTGTTTAAGGGTAATTTACACATTTTTAGAAGGAAAGGTAGTGCAGTAAATCCTATCAACTGTAAATACCTTAATATCAATTCATTTATTAGATCTTTTCCAATGAGACTGCTAGTTGACAAATTCTGATAAAAAAGAAAGATAAGCCTGGCTCAGGGAAAAAGAGTTTCAGGAAGAATACTGGGCTCTGACATGGAAAGAGCATGAGTGTTTGGGAACACACGATTATGAATGTATTTGTGAAGTTTGATTTTTAAAAAGTAACAGGATACCAGACCCAATGACTCACCTAACAATTTTATTCAGATCTAACCTTATTTAAAACACTGCAAATGGAGTAACTGCCAAAGAAAAAGCAAAACCCATTAAATATTATTAGCTTCAACTCATTTTCAATACTCAAAGCTTTTGTGTTTGAGGATGTTAAGGAAAAGAAACTCAACATCGATAAAGTTTATATTTTAAAAAATAAGCTATCACTACAACTACTATTCATAAACATCAACAAGCTGCCTACAAAATAATGCTCAGAGGATATTCTAAAAATAACAATATTCTATCAATATTTCTCTGATGTGTCCTAGGACGATCCTAAGAGGAAAATCCCAATGACTGATCATCACTGTCCTTATCCTCTTCCCTTGCTGTCATCATCATATTGTACAGTACTTCCCTCAAGGGCTCACACACTAGTGGCCATCATCTTCTCCTTCCTCACAACTTAACGCAACTGTTTCTTTCCAACAACTGATTCACCCAATCTGGCATAAAAGAAGGTCTACATACCTGGTCATGGATGAGCCCATGATAGAGGATGCTCTGCATGTCCCTGCAAAGCCGTTCCAGGCCACCATACTTGGACCAGACATTGGGGTTGTTGGCTGACACTAAACCCTCCACAGTAGTCTTCAAATTACCCAGCAACTGCCAGTGCTCCCTCCTGCAAGAGCATCAGTTATAACCATGGTTAGTTAATTTCTTGTACCTAACCTCGATGATGTCCAAGAAAGATTAAGGCAAGAATCCTTCTGCCTCACATCCTAACATTGTCTCCCCTATTAATTTTTTACTTGGTCATAAGACCCAGTTCTGAGAGGAGTGAAGCTGTAAAGAACATCAAGATTTTTTAAAAAAGAAAAACAAAAAATACCCCTTGTGTTTACATGCCATATTATGCTTTGCAAGGTGATCTTGGTCTACTATTATTCAATCCTTACATAAGTAGCCAATAATCCTGTGTTTCTAGGAGTATGATCCAGCAAGAGCGTTTTCTGGACAATGATATTACATGGACAATACACAGAGAAATGAGGACATTTGCTCAAAACCAGAAATCTTGGCCAAATAAAAACACCAAAAAACTTTTCATTCACTGTATTTCCAGCACTAAGTATACATACCTATGCACAAATATTATGGATAAGAACATAAGCTGTCCATGATTTTTCCCCCATGATTTTTTAAGCTAAAACTGATTAAGCTAAAATTGAGACAAAAATGTCTTAAGTTTGCATTGAGCCATTTTGGCACATGCCCCCAAATCAGTCAACTATTCACTTATTCTCCCAGTGGAAAAGTTTAAAAATTGCTGCCCTGGATGATCTTTGAGGTTTTTCTAAGTCCCCAGCATTTTCTCACCACAGCTTCCAACTCAATAAAAACTCAAAAACAACTTCAACTGAATGAAAAAACTGGATGCACTGAATCAAACTGGATAAGGAAAACATGTGAGGAGATGGAGAAATACAGATGGATCTCACTCTGGTCTTCTGCTCTGGAAAGCCTTGAGAGCAAAAATTTATTCAAACTGGGAGACACCAGGCTTTCTGAACCTGTCTCCATTAAACATTTCAGCCACCAGAGTCCTGTTCTACTTTCTTCCCCTCCCCCACAATTTTTATTAAGCTACAAATGATATATAAAATTATATTAGTTTCAGGTGCACAACATAATGATTTGATATATGTATACACTGCAAACTGATTACTACAATAAATTTAGTAAACACTCATCACCTCACAGTCACAATTTTTTTTCTTATGATGAGAACTTTTAAGATCTACTCTTTTAGCAACTTTCAAATAAACAATACAGTATTGTTAACTATAGTCATACTATATATTACATCCTCAGAACTTATTTATCTTACGACTAAAAATCTGTACCTTCGGACCGCCTTCACCCATTTTCCCTACTTCCCATCCCCCACCTCTGGCAGTCAACAATCTGTTCTCTGTTGCTATGATTTTGGGCTTTTCAGTTTCACATATAAGTGAGATCACACAGTATTTGTCTTTCTCTGTCTGACTTATTTCACTTAGCATAATGCCTTCGAAGTCCATACACATTGTTGCAAATGGTAAGATTTTCTTCTTCTGCATACTGTTCCATTGTGTGCATATCAATATCCCGTTTACTTTATCCATTATGCTTTCAGTGGTCATGTACATTGCTTCCATGTCTTGGCTATTAAAAATAACACTGCCATAAACACAGGGGTGCAGGTATCTTTTTAAAAGTTATTGCAGGTATCTCTGAGATAGTGATTTTTGTTACCTTTGGATATATACCCAGAAAGAGAATTGCTGGATCATATAGTAGTTCTATTTTAAATATTTTGAGATTACTCCGCACTTTTTTCCATTGTGGTTGCACTAATTTATACCTCACCAATGGTGCACAAGGGTCCCCCTTTCTCCACACCCACATTAATACTTGTTATCTCTTGTCTTTTTGATGATAGCCCTTCTAACAGGTGTGAGGTGACAGTTCATTGTGGTTTTGATTTACATTTCCCTGATAATTGGTGATATGGAACACCTTTTCATGTACCTGTTGGCAATTTCCCTGTTCTATTTCTATACCAGGCCTGAGAGATATTTTAAGATAACTAAGATGTACACAGGAATGAGGTGGTCATTAAAATGCTATTTATTGTTTTACTGTGAGAAACTGCCATTACAGAGGCCAACTGACTGCAAACGTTTGCTTAAGTGACTCTCCATTTCCTATGCTTCCTCAGAGCTAATCTGGCCTGTTCAGACTGACACAGTTTTTACATTCCAATGAGTTTCAATTACGTCTTGCAGGCCTGACAGGCAGGCTGGTTCCCAAGTTACTACGCATATCTGTGTTCTGATTCATTCTCTACTGATCTTACAAGCTTAATTATCAAAGAACATCATGATAAATCCTGAAAGCAGACACCAAGTACCCTATCCTCATAGGGCTTTGATGACAAAACTGTACAAACAGCATTGAAATCCTAGAAACCTTGAGTATTCAGATCTACTGACAACTTCTCTAGACAAAACTAAAGAATATTCTTTTCCCACATTAGAGTGTCCCTGAGATACCAAAGCTACAAAAGAATGTGGTTCTTACTCTAAGATTTACCAAACCATCTATATTTGGTACATGCTCATGTAGGAAAAAAATTAACTTTTAAAAAATTTTAATTTACATAGCTAATCTGTTCATGTCTTAACCTTTTTAAGGATCCTTTATTCTAATTATATAGTTAGCATTTTCAGAGTTGAAATACTAAGCTCAATTGAAGCCTCTATAGTGGTTGAATTAATACATTCATACCTGATTCTTAGATGCAAGTACACAGATCACCACCAGAAATCAAATTCCCCTCCACATTCTTTAACCACATTTTAACAAGTATGGTCAGTCTTTCCTAAGTTAAACCTGCCTGATAATAATTATTTTGATGGTATCACCCTGTATTCACAGGTAACCTTTACTGGGCATAGGCCCAGCCTTTGAAGTATATTAGGTTCAAAGCACCCCTTTGCAAAGCCAATTCTGCAAGTACACAGAGTATTCTCCTTTAATCGCCATTAATTAAAAGTAGTCTTTTTAAGTGGCTCACCTGTGCCAAGGAAGTACCAGGCCTGAGTGGCAAGGGCCAGCATAATTCACCTCTACCTGAATAACTCTCATCAACAAGCAGTAAAGCCAATCTCAGAATAAAGTCCTACCTATTTTCTTTCGGGAAGGTTTTGGCTACATTCTCCCTTTAAAGAGGAGCAGGAATTGTTTAAGCAACTCAAATGAGGATATCCAAGAAAAAAGAGTTTTCCTAAATGCCAACTCAGTCTTAAGGTTGCCAAATCAGTATTAGAAGTGACACTCAAGGTAAAACAGAAAAATTATAACCAAATGTTACTTCTTAAAGTGTTACACTAAATAGGGGAAATAAATAGTAAATAAGTATTATGCAACCGTAAAGTGAGACTCAATCCAAGAAATATATAATAGCCTATTTTCAATCCCCAACGCTCTTTTCAGTGGTAAAAGGAAACAGTTTCAACTTATTGGCATATCCACTCTACAGTGTGTCATTTTTGTGAAATGGACAGTGGTATATCTACCTGAGATCAGAACTGAAAATCAGGTTGTCTCAAGTCAGGTAGTGATTTGATTCCTGGAATGTGAGGAGAGGTATGTGACATCAGATGATGGAATGTTGTGAAACCATTAAAATTTTTTATTAAGAAGAGTTTCCAAAGCTAATTAACAGTAAATTGAAGTATAAAAAGCAGAATATAAAATTATATTTGTGATCTCAACATAAAAATACTGAGAAATAGCCCTGGCCGGTGTGGCCCAGGTGCCTGGGTGTCGTCCCATAAATTGAGGGGCTGCTGGTTAAATTCCTGGTCAGGGCACATGCCTGGATTGTGGGTTTGGCCCCAGGTTGGGGCACCTACAGAAGGTAACCAGTCGACTTCCGGTCAAGATGGAGGCGTAGGTAAACATGGTTCACCTCCTTCTACCACCTCAGAAAAAAATTACATCTAGACTACAAAACAAATATCACCCAGAACTGTCAGAAAATCGAGCTCTATGGGAGTCTGACAACCAACGATTGAAAGAAGCCACATTCATCCAAACATGTAGGGTGCCAGAGATTCAGAGTGAGGTGGAGAGTTGCAGAGCTGCAAGAGTGGCAGGGAGAGGCGGTGAAATTGGGGTCCCACATTTACATCGTGGATAAAAATTGGGAGGGATACCTCGGGAGCAAGGGATCCCAGCCCCAAACCAGATCGCCCAGAAGCCCAGGGTTCAAGTGCCAGGAAGATAAATCCCCATAACATCTGGCTGTAAAAACCAGTGGGGGCTGTGGTGGTGGTGGACACTGCCAGGTTATCAGGAGACTCATCTTAAAGGGCCCAGCTGGACTTAAGACTTATGCAGACCTACTCTCTCTGGGATTCAGCACTAGGGCTACAGCTGGAAGAGCACAAGTGGAATAGGTGAGAAAGTGAGGACACTGGAAACAGGGCAAGTAGTGGGAAACAGCTTCCTTGAAGCAAACCTCCAGAAGTCCAGCAGGGGACTGTCCCCTCTCCAGAACCCCCCCACACACACAGAGCTACAAAGCGGTGAAACGGGTTTCCCTGCCCTGGCGATCACCTAAGGCTCCACCCCAGCTTACAGGTCTGCTCTTCTAAAAACAGGCCATGCTACTAAGACAGGGAGTCAAAGCAGCTCTACCTAATACACAGAAACAAATACAGGGAAGCTGCCAAGTTGAGGAGACAAAGAAATATGGCCCAACTGAAAGGCTAGAACAAAAGTCCAGAAAAAGAATTAAATGAAATGGAGATAACCAACTTATCAGATGTTGAGATCAAAACACTGGTTGTCAGGATGCTCAAAAAACTCATTGAGTACCACCATAACAGCATAAAAAAGACGCAGACAGAAATGAAGGTTACATTAGGTCAAATAAAGAAGAATCTACAGGGAACTAACAGTGGAGAGGATGAAACTGAGTATCGAATCAACAATTTGAACATAAGGAAGAAAAAAGCATTCAATCATAAGAGCAAGAAGAAAAAAGAATTAAAAAAAATGAGGATAGAATAAGAAGCCCCTGGGATATCTCCAAACATGCCAACATCTGAATCATAGGGATGGCAGAAGGAAAAGAGTAGGAGCAAGAAATTGAAAACTTATTTGAAAAAATAATGAAAGAAAACTTCCCTAATTTGGTGAAGGAAACAGACATACAAATCTAGGAAGCACAGAGCGTCCCAAAGAAGTTGGGCCCAAAGAGGACCACACCAAGACACATCATAATTAAAATGCCAAAGATTAAAGATAAAGAGGGAACCTTGAAAGCAGCAAGAGAAAAGGAAAGAGTTACCTACAAAGAAGTTCCCACGAGACTGTCAGCTGATTTCTCAAATGAAATTTTGCAGGCAAGAAGGGACTGGCAAGAAGTATTCAAAGTCATGAAAAGCAAGGACCTACAACTTAGATTACTCTATCCAGCAAAGCTATCATTTAGAATTAAAGGGCAGATAAAGTGCTTCCCAGACAAGGTAAAGTTAAAGGAGTTCACCATCACCAAGACATTATTATATGAAATGTTAAAGGGACTTATTTAAGAAAAAAATGAAGGTCAAAACTATGAACATTAAAATGGCAACAAATTCACAACTATCAACAACTTAATCTAAAAAAACAAATCGAGCAAACAACCAGAACAGGAACAGAATCACAGATACAGAGATCACTTGGAGGGTTATCAGCTGGAAGGGGGAAGGAGGAGAGTGGGGGAAAAGGTGCAGGGATTAAGAATTATAAATTGGTAGGTACAAAACACACGGGGATGTTAAGAACAGTATAGGAAATGTGAAGCAAAATAACTTATATGCACGACTCATGGACATCAACTAAGAGGGGGGATTTCTGTAGGGAATGGGGGTACTGGGTGGAGGGGGCAAAGGAGGAAAAATTAATCAATAAATAATCAATAAAAGGTACTTTTTTAAAAAAGAAGGCAACCAATGTTTCTCTCTCACATTGATGTTTCTCTCCCTCTCTCCCTCCCTGCCTGCCCCTCTCTCTAAAAATAAATATATAAAATCTTCTTCAAAAACACTGAGAAATAATATGTTAATAGTGGTTACTTTTGGTTATGCGAGGGGTAGTAGAATAGAGTTTGTTAGGCCTTCCTTGGGGCTACCAATTAATGAAAGATCAATAATCTAAACAACATTCTTAAACAAGAAGCTGTAAAGTATCATGAGGATTTTTTAAAATACTGAAGTTATCAAGGGCACCTCATGCTGAAAGATTGTGGTCAGGCAAGCACCTGGAACTTTTAATGCTGGAAAGCACTTCCTGGAAAGATGTAATGGGTTCCTTCTTAAAGTACAGAAAAACATAACTAAGTAAAATAATGATTGGTAACACTGAGGTAACAATTTTCTTCTTATCTGGCTCCATAGTTTCTGTTTTTAATTATAAAGTACTTAACTTGTAGAATATGTAGTTAAACACTGATGATGTTTTTAAAAGAAATACTGTATTATGCTTATAGGAAAAAACCATACCTGACTCGATTATAATCGTCTCTCCACTCTGATGTGCCTAGGAGAACCTAACCAACTGGCAAGTACCATCCCTTTAATGGCTGATAGCAGAATCTTAATGTCTAAGAGAGAATTAGCAGTACTTGTAGGCATGCTGTGTAACTTCATACCTATTCAAAAAATGTCTCACCAATCACACTAAATTTGAATATCAAATTTATTGAATTTCAACAAGTAGATTTAACAAAAGGAGGTAAAATCCTTGATGTTAGAAACCTAACCATAGAATGTGTACAAAATCCTTGGTATGGAGTTCAAAATTCTGTATCCTGTGTGCCCAATCTAAGTATCAACTTTCCTGCTCAGTAATCTTAATGTAAATACAGTCTCTCTCTCTCTAACATGCTATTACAAACATGTCAACCTCACGTCTATTACCATGATTTTATTCATGCAGACCTTTCCACATAGAAGGCTTCTCTTCTTGTCCTATTCAGAGCTTCAGGCTCATCTCTAATTCAACCTCCCCAAAAATTCTAAATAACCTCACTTCCTCACTTCATATGCTGTCAATATACCATTCCTCTTAATAATCCTTTAAAAAAACATTGTTTTTTAACAGTATGTGGTTTGTTTCCTTAAGGACAGGGACCATGTCTTTTCTATTTCATTTGTATTTTTAAAAAGCAGAGAGAGAACGTCATTCAGTGGAAAAAGAACAAGCTTCACAGTCAGGCCAACTTAAATTTGAATCATAGATCTCCACAAACTGGCTGTGCATCTTTGGGGAAGCCATTCAAATGCTTTAAGCCTCAGTTCCCTCATTTGTAAAATGAAGTTAACAACAACTGCTTCAGAGTGGTGAAATCTATAGAAATATTTCTTTCCTTTTCTCTGTCATTTACCTTCGAACTTCCATTGCGTAAATCTAAAAAATCTAACTAAATTAGAAGCGGTACCTACTAGAAAGTCTTCTTACCCATTTTGCTTCCGAGAAAATTCTGCCAAAAACTATCTGGGATTAGACAGTCTGCAAAATAATAAAGACTGGTCACAGTGCCCCACATCTGAAGACTATCTCAACTGCATTTAAACTAAGGTCAAATTTCTTCTTAGTGACCACAGACTCCAAGGCCCTGTTTATGTTCATAGTGCTCTCACGGAAGAAGAAAAGCTGGGAAAGACTTCCCCAGGATTGGATGTACCTTATATATAACAGGCTCAAATCTGCTTACTTGACAGAATGCAAAGAACATATCAGTTTTACTGGAACATAGTACGACTGATTTCATGGGTTATATAAGAAAGCCAACCTCATTACCTTACAGTCACACCTTATGTTGTCTGGGTAGCAGAGTGCTTTACAAGCAAGGTAAAAGAGGTACATACCACCCACCCCTTCAATAGCAAAGGCACAGGAGGAAAGACAGGGCTTCAGTCACCTCAGTTTCAGGGATACTATTTTAAAGTAAAAGATGGCCATCATTAGAACCAAAACTACCTTAAAAATTACTGAAGGAGGGAAACAGCAAGATAACATCATTAAAGTTATCTTTATTGAATTTATTGAGGTGACACTGGCTGACAAAATTATACAGGTTTCAGGTGCACAGTTCTACAACACATCAACTGTACACTGCATTGTGTTCACCACCAAAGTCAAGTCTCTGTCCATCATTTTCTATCCCCTCTATATCCTCCTCCCATTCCCATTCCCCCCTAAAAGTCATTTTTTTTAAATGATAGAATTAAGACCAGATACGAAATAAAAATAAATGTCAATAAACTCAACTAATTAAAACTAAAAAGCCGATCAAACAAAAAGGCAGGAGGAAACTATGATATTAAAGTCAAGGTTGTATTCAAGGCAACAATCACTAAAAAAGGCAAGGGGGTATAATAAAAATATAGCTCTATTAATTTTTATATCTCTAATAACATGGCCTCGAAATATATAAAACGAAACACAAATACAAAACAAAAACTGCAGGAAAAAACACAAAGGAAAATGAAACAAGAAAATAATGGTAATGGAGGATTAACATTCAGATCGTGAAAACCAAAAGTAAAAAAGTGGTAAGAGCTGAAAAATATGTAAATAATAAAGCTGTTCTATTACATCTAGAAAGCTACATCCTGAGAACACTTTTTAAAAACACTCATAGTCACAAAAATTGGCCTTGCACTGAGGTACACGCACAAAAAAAGTCAGTAAGTCCTCAAAAGTAAAAGTAGTACAGACATGTTCTCTGGCCAGAAGGCAATAAGACAGTTGAGCAAAAAAGAAAAGGAGAACAAACAAATAGGAAAAAAAACCATGGAAAATTTTAAATTCTCGAAGAAGTCTTGAGGAGGCAAAAATAAAATAATGAATGGTGTTGATAATGTGTGGAAAAGGAATCATTGTGACTCTTACTGCTTTCTTCTCAAAAGTATCCAAATGAGAGATCTCACACATAGGGAGGTTGTCTTAGAACCCTTTAGAAATTATAGGATTTTACTATTTCCTAGTAAAAACTCTCTTCAGTCCTACAATCCAGCAGGGTTATTATGAGTTTCACTGGCAAAGGCCATGGTTCCACAAACTCTGAGACAGTTTGCCAAGTCTCTAGTTACTACAATTTATGACTTCCTTTAACAATCTTCTCTCCTCCCAATCAAGTGTGGGTTAAACTTCAAGTGCGCCCAATCCAGAGAAACTAAGAACCTGTAAGTACGCTGTAGTTGTTTCCTGAAAAACTCAGATTTACCTCTGTAACAGCGCTGTTCAACTGAATTTTCTGTGAATTTTCTGTGGAAATGTTCTATATCTACATTGTCCAATATGGCAGCCTACCCATTAAGCACCTTTAGGTAGCATCTGGGCAGTATGGCTAAAGAACTAAAATTTTAAATTGTATTTAATTTTAATTAACTTAAACTTAAATAACCATACGTGGCAAGTGGCTACCATGTTGGACAGAGCTGTTCTTAACCACCCAGGTAGTCTGTGAAACTTAACAAAAATTACAAAACAGAAAAAAAAAACCACAGGAAAAAATTCCATTTAGTGAAAGAAATGATAAAGTAGTTATATAAAGCAGAAACAGCTGTGGGGAAGGTAGATCCTGAGAAACACTTCAGCTTAGGGACCCTGCTGTCAGCTGATACATCTCCCCTTTCTGGATTCTGACAATAGCATCTGTCCCCAAAAACTTCAACAGTATGTTTCTGTGGGGTCTTCTTGTTTTAATAATTATACTAGAAGTATGGATTGTTCAAAAGTCATGTAATCATCTGCTTTGCTGCCAGTGCTATATAAACTGTCAACTCCTAGCATGGCCAATGAATAAGAAGAAAGGAAAAAAAGAGGCCCTTTCAATGGCAACAGTACCACTGGCACCTGCCCAACTATGAGGCATGGCCAAATCGTTACCATTTTCATTCCTTGAACAAATATTCACTGAACACTGATTATATGTTAAGCCCTATGCTAAGCTTATGGTGGTTAAAGAGATAAGAGTCCCCATCTCTCAGGGTATCCAGAATGCAACGGGGAAAATGGGCACTTATGTAAAAGTGAAGCTATGAAGTGAGAAAAGCTATGATAAGAGATGAAAAAGGACAGTCAAGGGATGCCTTCCAAAGGAACAGTATTTAAGGGATAACTAAGAGCTCTCCAGGCAAAGGGGGAGGTATTACAGGGAATGTAAAGAAGCAAGAATGAGAATAGTGAAGAAGGAGATGTGAGAGCAAGTGAATGGATGGTTTTGTTAACTGGGAACTTCATAGGGAATAAAGTACAGATTGAACACCAGGGAAGGAAGGAGTTTTGACTATTTCATACTTTTAATGAGAAACCAGTGAACATTTCTGAGCAAAATACTATAGTAACTTTGCTTCTGAAAAATTAAGCTAATAGCAATGTAGAGGCGATCTGGAATTGGGAGACTGAGTTCAAGATTGGGAAATTAGTTAAAAGGCTACCAAGAATATCCACAATGATAGATAATAAGGGTCTTCAGTGAATATTTAATTTATATATGTCCAGAATTCATGACCCTTTCTTTTGGTAACAGAACTCCAATTTTCCACAGGGAAAACACACCTCTGCCACTTACTCCGGCCCATAAAGTTCTAAGGAAGTGTCACCCTACCCAGGACCCAGGGTTGGGTACATAATTTAGGCCTGACTCAGCAGCATATTTCACACCCTAGAATAGGAACATAGCTCAAGTCAGTCGAAAAACAGTCAGCCCAGAATTTTTGCTCTTGCTATACCTATTGAGGCTGCATTCTTTCTTTTTTTAAGATTGGGATTGCTTAACTTGAATTTCCTAAGGGTTGCCCTGTAGAAAAGTCTGCCTGAGAATGAAGAATGAAGCCAACATGCCTGAATAAAGACCACAAAGATAGGGACAAATTTTTGTTTAAGCATGAACCTACATTTGGTCATTCCTGAAACAATACTACCGTCTGGATTTTTCATTAATATAAGCCAGTATATTAGGAAATAGAGAAGAAAATAAATCTTCAAGAGAAAAATCAGGAACAGAATTCAGAGGACCTGGTGACTGCTTGGATAAGGAAAATGAAGAGGGAAGTATCATCAAATTTCACTCTGGCCCTGGCTGGTGTGGCTCCGTTGGAGTGTCGTCCTATAACTGAAAGGTTGTGTGTTCCATTCTGGTCAGAGCACATACCTAGGTTGCCAGTTGATCCCCAGTCAGGGCGCAGCCCGTGTGACCCCCAATATGGGCACATGTGACCACGGGTCTGGATGCTGCAATCCCCAGCCTGGCCACAGGAGCGTACAAGAGGCAACCAATCCATGCTTCTCGGTCTTGCATCAATGTTTCTCTCCCACCCTCCCTCTCTCCCTTCCGCTTTCTCTAAAAGCATGGAAAAATAAATTTTATTTTGCCCTCAAATTTCTAAAAAATAATAAAATTACCCTAAGGCTTCTGGCTTTGTTAATTGAGTATAAAATTCTGTTAAATGAGATAGAAAACAGAAGAGGAAAAGGTGTTGGTCGATGGAAAGAGCTCACTTTAGAGACACTAAAAAGTATCTTAATCGTGAATTCTGACTCTGTCTAGATCACTGCACCAGGAAAACTGTACATGTAGCTGGGTTCCAAGTGCAGAAGTACCCTATGGTAACAGAGCAACGCTAGAAGAGCCATTTTTTAAATTGTTTAGTATTTTCACCAGAAAAATCTCCGAAAAGAACTGGCATTTAGGAAACCCTAGGAAAAGTGAAATATCATTCCTAAGCACTATAGCATTTTGCTACATTGATAACCAACTAGGTGGAAAATGATAGGGGAAACTATGACTTAACTATCCTGCAAGGATGAAGTTAAAAGCTAGGCCAACACAGCAGTCCTCGGTGTGCTTAATTCAGATAGAGAAGCCATGGAAGGAGGAACAACAAACTACACCACTGCAAACGGCATCTGAAAGAGCACACACCCACCTTATTTCAAGAAAACTGGGGAGGGGACAGTAGCATTTTTTGCACTTACTATATACCAGGCACTCTGTGAGGAACTTTATGCACATTATCTTATTGAATCCTTACAACCTACCAGTCAGGAAGGCATCATTCTTCCTACACAGACAGGATGCGCCGAGTTAAGCAGAACTAGGATTCAAATGCAGGTCTATCTGGCTACAAAGGTATGCATATTTCACTATATCAACTGCTTTCAGAATATACTGAAAAGTTGTATCCCTCATATACTAAAAAGATGATGCCACCTCATCAAGATTTTTTTGTGAATTAGGTGTTTTATTGGCCACATACAGGTTAGGTTTGCAGTGACCCTGCAGTAACCCAGCCACAATGCCTCAATTCTCAAGCACAAGGCAAGCATTTACCAATTGTCTATCTGGAGCTAAGGAGACCATCAACGCCATGAAGCCTCACTAAACAACACATTCTGAGTTAACCAACAGAGAGCAGACTATAGAAACAACGTGAGTGGCTTTATGGGCATAATCCCATTGCTGAAATTAAGTTTTGACTAGAGTTCCTTGGTTAAGTGTCAAGCATGAATGAGTAAACAAAACAAAACCAGACTCATAGATATAGAGAACAAATGGAGGGTTGCCAATTAGGTGGGGTGTGGGGGACTGGGTGAAAAAGGTGAAGAGATTAAGAAATACAAATTGGTAGTTACAAAACAGTCCTGGGGATTTAAGCACAGCACAGGGAATAGCGTCAATAATATTGTAATAACTATGTATGGTGCTTGGTGGGTACTAGAATTATCAAGGGGATCACTTCATAAATTATATACTGTCTGACCACTAAGCTGTATACCTTAAACTAATATAAAATAATACTGAATGTCAACCGTAATTGAAAAATAAATAAATATATAGTTGAACATGGACATGATAATTGACAGAAAAATACCTGCAAAGGAACTACCTTGTTGGCCCAGTAGGATACTAGGCAAAGAATGCTACAAAGTTCACTATCTTATAAATTTCTTTTTCACTACACATTACCAAAGTGAGAGGTACCATAGCATAGGTATGAAAAGAGCAAACTCTGGAGCCAGATTGCCTGGGTTTGAATCCCAGTTCCACCAGGGATTCACTGTATGGCCTTGGTAAGTTATTTATCCTGTTTCAGTTTTCTCATCTGTTAAATGGTGATAATAGAGTACCTATCTCATCCACTTGCTGTGGGGATTAAATAAGTTAATACTTGTAAGGCTCTTAAGTAGCCCTGGCATGTGGTAAATAAATGTTTGTTAAACATATTAAGTAAATAACTAACCCAGCCAGACATCTAGCTAGATGAGGAGGAAATCTGAAGTTGAATTTCCAACCCAATCTCTCCCACATAAACTGGTAAAGAAAAATGAAAATAACCCTAACACTTGTTTAGAATTTATATGGGACCTCTTACACTAAGCGTTTCACAGACATCTGGAGGGAGAATAGATAGCCAAACATACACGGGCAGAAACTGAAACATGTAAAAGGGAAGTAAGATGTTCAGTTTCACTGAACACATCATTCACAGATCTGAGGCATGAACCCCAATGTCCTGTCAGTCCAGCAAGAAACAGTCTAACTGTGAACATAAAAGAGAAGTCAGCTTTAAAACAGCCAGGTCTTCACCCAGGCACACACGCCTCATTAATTTCCTTAGAATTAAATACTCTACCTCCAGTCTTTGGACCCCGCTGCTCCTGTGACTATAACTGTATCTAAATGTTTTTAAAAGTCAAACAAGACTCCCTTAAGCCACAGTCTTGCTCTGCCCTGCCACCACTGCTGATTCTTAAGAGGTTAAGATCAGAGTTATTAATGAATCAAACCCTAAATATGGGAAACACCTCTATTTAAGTTGCCATTTAAAGTAGTTTTTAAAATCTTAAATCCTCTAATTTCTAGAAAGTACGAACTCAATGACAATAGTTCTATATAGATAAATGTGAAATTGCTTAGTTGCATTGTGAGGAAGGAGTGAAGGGTTTGAAAATAAAAAGGAAATGACAAAGAGGTCCTGCCACTCCCTGACAGGGATCCAGCATTGACAAAGGGCATGCACACAATTTCCAGTCTCACTGGCAAGGCACCACCCCACACCACTGCCATTACAATCGTCCACTTTCATCCAAAGGTCCTCCTTCTCGCCTTCTTCCTCACACTCATCGCTGCCTACTCTTCTTTCTAGGCCACTCACAATGCTTAACCTTTGCTTCCAGAAATTTTTACGTCCATCTTTGTAATATTGGCCCGACTTGCTTACTGTCACCGCAAGTTTCAGTCAGGGCACCAACCTTGTGCTCTACGCCTATCTACAGACTCTAGCCTAGAAAATCTCACTACAGCACCCCTCAATATTCACCTCTTTTCCAAGCACCCACTTTTGCTCCCTCTGGCCTTAACACACCCTATCCACCCTCTCTCACCCTGTTCCCTCCTCCATCCTATCCACGCCCTGCCCGTCCCTCCTCTCAGAATTTCTTCCCAAACAAGTTGCCACAGCAGTCGCCTCATGTCTGTTACACCCGGCACGTCTCCCCAAGCTCTCCGAGCCCTCCCAAACCTTCCGATGCTTCGGCTCACCCATCTGCCCCCGACCCCCCGGCCCCTTCCCAGCCCACCTGCTCTCCTCCTGCGGACGTTCCTCACAGTCACCAAGCTCCGTTCTCGCGCGCTCTGGCCCCATCCCGGGCTGCGACATGCCCCCTTTGTAAAGAGAGGCGTCCCGGCCGCTTCGCCGCTCGGGGTTCTCGGATCCCTCCGAGGAAAAGAGGAGGAACAGCTGGGCTCTGGGTAATGCACTACACCCGCCTGACTGCAGCGGTGGTGAATGCTGCCTCAGCTGCGGTTTCTATCCCGGCCACCCCCACTTCCGGCCCCCAAAACTACAACTCCCAGAAAGCACTACAAAGGCCCGGCCGTACCCGGCATGCACCGTTCTATCCAATCCGAAGCCGCGCTCTCCTCCGACTGCGGACTCTGGCGTCGTGCTTGTGGGCGTGCACCGGGGTGAAATGCCCCCTCGCGCCTGTCTTTGGAGTCCCAACGGGTGTGGACCCTTACAAACTGCGGTCTCATTTCACCCTTGGAAACGAACTCGGTCGGAGCCCTGGACTAGGAAATCCGACTGTGGTTAATCCCCCTTCACCCTATACTGGTTTAACACTTGCTGTGTTTGGGGGCCTCAAGCATTTAAAATTTTCTAATTTCATCTTAAAGAAAGAAACATTGATTTGTTTTTTCATCCATTCCTGTGTTCATTGGTTGACTCCAGTATGTGTCCTGACGACCTCATATCGGCAACCTTGGCGTCTGGTGTCGACGCTCTAACCACTGACCAACACGGTCAAGGCTGACCTCAAGCATTTTAACGAAAAGCTCACAAACTCAGAAGAACATAGGTTACTTTGGCATTACAAAAAGGGCAGGAGGAAAAGGCTTTGGGGGAACGTTTCCTAAAGGACTGAGGATGAACAATTTTTCAGGATGCCTATAAATGAGCGAGAAGAATGGAAGGAAAAGTGGAGAGAGCAACGTAGCTCTAGTCTGTAAGGGAGGGATTTAGGTTAACTCCATGAAAAAATAGTTACTGTATTATAAACAATTTATGACTTTAAGGAATTTTCAAACCTGAGATAACCTGTTTTTTTAAAGATTTTATTTATTTATTTTTAGACAGAGGGGAAGGGAGGGAGAAAAACATCAATGTGTGGTTGTCTCTCACACACACCCCTCCACAGTTGGGGGTGGGGAGCAGGGCACAGGAGTGGCCACAACGCGGGCAATCTGCACTGACTGGTAATGGAACCAGCGATGCTTTGGTTCACAGGCCAGTGTTCAATCCACTGAGCCACACCAGCCAGGGGTAAACATGAGATAACTTTTGTGAGTAAAAAGTGAAATGAAAGAGCTTCTTAATGCAAATTATGGTTTCCAATTTCCATTTATATAAAAAATACGCTGTTCAAACTTCCTCATATTTTCCTAACAGAGACTTACACTTTTAAAAAGAGGGGTGATTTTGCCCTGATAGGTGTGGCTCAGCTGGTTGGGCATCATCCTGCAAAGCAAAAGGTCCAGGTTGAATTCCCTGTTCGGGCACATGGTTGGCTTGCAGGTCTGGTACCCCTCAGACCTGGGCAAGAGGCAATCAGTAAGTGCTTCTCTCTCACATGGGTGTTTCTCTCCCTTTCTTCCTCCCTCCCCCCTCTCTAAAAGTAAATACATAAAATCTTTTTAGAAATAAAGGTAATCATTGGGCTTTCACTACCTTCTGTTTCCGCAAATGTATAAACTTCCATTTTTTGTCATACAGTATAATCCCAAATGATCTTAACATATATTTACATGAAAATCAGTGAGCTTTACCGGGGGATTGCAGAACTAAAATTGTAGTAAAAGTTTTAGAGAACAGGACTTTCCTCACATGACCAGGTCTGGGTTTACATGTATTTTCTTTAAAGCACTCAGTTAATAAACATGACAATAACCTACACTAGCCATGCGTTCACCACCCTCCCACCCATCCCTCTGCTTTCCCTCACCCCAAGTAGCCATATTCTGAAAACCTAATGATTCCACTTCTTCCATCTTTAATATAGCTTCTTTGCATGTATCTATATTCCTAAGAAATATTGTTTTTAAAGCATACGTGTTTTAGCCCCGGCTAGTGTGGCTCAGTGGATTGAGTGCCAGCATGCAAACCAAAAGGTCACCAGTTCAATTCCCAGTCAGGGCACATGCCTAGGTTTCTGGCCAGGTTCCCAACTGGGGGCATGAGAGGCAGCCAGTCTATGTGTCTATCACACATCAGTGTTTCTCTCCCTCTTTCTCCCTCCCTTCTCCTCTGTCTAAAAATAAATAAAATCTTAAAAAAAAATTTTATGTGTTTTAACTTTATGTAAAGGGTATTATGCTGTATTTATTCTTTGGGGCCTACTTTTTTCCCTAAATACAACATTGACAAGATTTATTCACATTGTTGTGTATCACTACAGTTCATTGATTTTGACTGCTGTATATAATAGTCCATTGTGTGACTACACCAGTTTATTCATGCTGTCTTTCATTGATAGGCATTTGGGTTGTTTCCAGGCTTTTGCTATTGTAAACAGTGCTGCTATGAATATTCTTTCACATGCCTCCTTTTGTACGTAAGCAAGGGTTTCTCTTGGGTGCACACCTAGAAGTAGAATTGTGAAGTCATAGGGTTATCGTCTGTTCTAGTTTTTGTTTTTAATGGTGGGTTTGCAGGTGCACAGTTTTTAAAATAACTAATTAGAAAAATAAATATCAAATTAGTTATGAAATCATAACTCATTATAATGTTATTTAAAATAATCAACTAATTAAGTGAAAATTGGCCATGCATGGAAAATGATGAGCGTATGTAAAGAACCAAGGATTATGATTAACACAACTTTGTGCATCTGGGGTCCAAATGAAAAAAAATGTCAAATATGCAAAAATATCTAGTATCAGTATTCAATAAATGAAATGACCTTACTTAGCAGCTGCTTGATGAATTAATATTTTAGAAGTCAAAAAACCTGAAGAAGCTCATTTGATCTTGATCAGCCTACTTGTTTCGTTTATAAAGTTTTTATTTATTTATTTATTTTAGAGAGCAGGGAAGGGAGGGAGAAGAGAAACATTGACGTGAGAGAGAAACATGATGGGCTGCCTCTTGCACACGCCCAAACGGGAACCCGGGACCACAGTGCAGGTATGTGCCCTTGTGGGGAATTAAACCAATGACCACAAACAACACCCAACCAACTGAGCCACACTCATCAGGGCAACCTATTTGTTTTCATGATTACCAGGATGTTATTTTTATACAAACAATAGTAGGTCTTAAAGAACCATTGGCAGAAAGCCAATTTCACTCAAGAATCAGTTATTCAAATAACAAAATTTTAAAAGCTCCTTTTTTTACCTATTTGTCAAAAACTTGGTTTTAAGAAATAGTCTTCTTGAATATATCAACAAATATCAATTATAGTCATGAATATGTTCTTTTTATCGTTATACTCATTAAAATTATTCTTAGCAGCATTTTGGAAAATATTCAAATTTTGAAAGCTAAGGAATGTCTCCCACTAGCCAAGTCCAAAACAATTTGAGCATCAAAATCCATGATATGTAGACATATCTACATTTTTCTCAAGCGTAAGTACAACCCTGAAACCCTGACACTCTTCACCTCTTTGCTTTTCAGAAGAGAGTTTCTGAACCCAAAATGAGCCTAAATTTCTATGGAAATTTGTATGTATATATAAATAAGTGTGCAAATAAATAAATAAATAAAGGAAGAAAGAAATGGGGGGAGGAAAATCTTTTTTCTTTTTCTTTTTCTTTTTTTTTTTTGTTGCAGTATAAGTCAGCTAATGAAGGTAGAAGAATGATTGTTAGAAAACTGTTATTTTATAGCCACCATAGTAATAATTGATTCAGGCAAGAGTCATCAATAGATGCTAAAGCCATTAGTGAAACCTGAAACAGGGTATTTACGTAGTCTCAAACTATCTTTCCACAATATAAATGGGAAAAACAGGTACCTTTACAATGGAGAAATCTGGTGAACATCACCTGAACAAAGTGGTTAAAGTTAAGACCACGAAGAAGACAAAAAGATAGCATGTGCCTCCTGATGTTGAGTACTCACAAGGACATAACATCTCTTATCTTTGACAAAGTGAATAATCTGAATCTAATCACAGGGTAGCAATAAGAAAACACCAAATTGAAGGACAATCTATGCAACAACTGCCTTCGATCTTCAAAAAATGTAAATATCATAAAAGAGTAAGAAAAGCAGAAAACCTTTTTCGGTTTAAAGGAAACAAAAGAAGCAGGACAAAGAAATGCAACATGTAAACCTGGATAGGATCCTAGACTGGAAAAAATATTGTTAAAAAGGATAATAATTTGTTAGAATAATTGGCAAAATTTTAATATGGACTATATACATCAGAGGATAGAGCTGCATGTTAAATTTTCTAAATTTGATCCTTTTAGAATGGTTATGTAAAAGAATATCCTTAGAGAAATATTCTGTAGAATCATGATGTCTGCACCTTACTCTCAAATTTTCCAACAACAAATAGTATTAATTATAGCTATATATCTATACATAGAGAAAGCAAATGTGGCAAAACTAATTATTAGTGAATCTTGGTGAAGGGTATATGAGTATTGCACTATTGTTACCATGTCTCTTTAGATTTAAAAAGAGCAAAGGATTTTTAAAATCCTTTTTAAAAATAGTATCTTAATATGTTTCGTTTTCTTATTACTGCATCCTAACCAATAAAACCAAAATTTTAGAGTTTCAGATGGAACTTTCTTAGTTTATAGTGATTAATTTTGAATATATTTTTTTAAGTTAATGTTTGTTTTTTCCAGTTTTGCATCTTTAGAAGTCTTTAGCCAATTTCACCAAATGACCAATTTATTGACTTTACCAAATTTACTGATTTACTGAAATTCCTTTTTTTTCTTTTTTCTGTCTTTTAATAAAGCTTTTAGTGGTTCATAAAGGATGAGTTGATTTTAAAAAGTTGATTTTAAAAAGGATGAGTTGATTTTTCAAAGCTTTTGAAGAGTTTTGCCAAGTTTTTATAGACTGGTTTCTATTTTGTCTTTTCAGCAACATGTCTACCCCCTGAAGCATTTAGTATTGGGTTTATTTATTCAATTACACAGTAAAGCTCATTGCCAGCCACAGGCAATACATACAAGTCCAGAATTTAGGAAGTTGCAATGAAAAATTTAAAAATCTTATTTCTGGACTGATCAAATCCTTAACACATTTGAAGAACATTCACCGTATCTCTGCACCAACTCCCTGCAACTCTAGAAGGGAGAGACAAGAGTTAGTCCAGCCTAGGAAAGGGAGAGATAAGAGTCTAGCCTGGGCTCCTCATCCCAGACCAGGGAGGCCAAGGGGCAAAGAGAGGAGAATAGAAGGATAAATGCCTAAAGGCCCCATAACTCTAGAATCTGGTTTTCCAGACCTTTCTAGACTGCCAATCTATTTAGCACAAATTAGGAATATATTTTACAAAGAAAAAAAATTATGTAAATAGGGAAAAATTGTGATTTATGTAAATTTGTGTAGCTTTAGAAAATTCCACAATTAGTCCTTCAGTGAATTGGCCTAGAACCCTCAGCAGACAGGACTCCTACCCTACTCAAAGCCTAATAAGGTGTGAGCTAGAGGTCCAACCTCTGAGTCCAGGAAGAATTCCTCTTCAAGTTCCCATGCTTACCCAGAGAGAAAAACTGATGATGGTCAGGGACTTGGAGACCAGTAATGACTCCAGTGATACCTGTAACCCTGTCTATCATGTTCTCTGCTGTATCACAGCACTGTAGCACAGTGTCTTGCACATACTAGGAAATCAAACTCCATTTGAATGAATGAATGAATGAATCCTGAGATTAAAAGGCAGAAGACTAGAACAGCTAGAAAAGCTTAGAACAAAGGGAAGGGCAACACAAAAGAGGAATAGGAAGGTATAAAACTGGCAAAGTAAAAGCTTCTGCATCAGAGAACAATGACAAAGGGGGTAGAATGAGAAGAATTGAGTACAGAAGAGAAGAAAAACTGTACTGTACATACATGTAGCTTAAGGGAGTTGAGTATAATAATAATAGTTATGCCTAAGTAATACATATTATACCTTCATATAATGCAGTTATACCTAACTCCCTTACTATACCAGTATAATACAAATTACATCAACATATGAATTCTAAAATCCTCATCTGAAATGCAAAGGAGTTGATACTAAAATCAGACAAAGATATTACAAGAGGAAATTATACACCAATATCACTCATGAAAAAAAGAAACAAGATCCTTGAGAAAACGTTAGCAAACCAAATCCAACAATATATAAAAAGGATAATATACCAAGACCAGGTAGCTTTATCATAGAAATGCAAGATGGTTCAACATCTGAAAATCAGTCAGTGTAATTTACCATATTTATACATTTAAGAAAGAAAACCCATTTGGGCATCTTAATAGATGCATAAAGAACATTAGATAAAATTCAATATTCACTCACAATTAAAACTCCAGCAAACTATTGAGTAGAGGGGAATTTCCTCAACCTGATAGAGGGCATCTACAAAAAAATCTTAGATCATACTTAATGGTGAAAGACTGAATGCTTTCCCCCTGGAATTGAGAATGAGACAAACATTTAGCAAATAAAAATATATGACTCCCAGTTAATGATGCCTGCTTTCACCACTCCTGTTAAACATGGTACTGGGCTGCCCAGTCAGTGCATAAAGCAAGAAAAGAATAGAAGGCATACAGATTGAAACAATTACGCCGAGTGAAATAATCCAGATAAAAAAGAGTATATACTGTACATTTCTATAAAATTCTAGAAAATTCAAATTAATCTACAGTGACAGGAAATGTATCAGTGGTTGCTTAGGTAGTAATTAGGGGAAAAGATTACAAAAGAGCACTGGAAAACTTTTGGAGATGATGGGTGTATTTATTGTCCTGATTATGGTGGTATTTTCAAAGATATGTATACTGTACATCTGTATAAACTGCACACTTTAAGTATGTCTTTTATTGTTCATTAACTTTACCTCAATAAAGATGAAAAAGAGAGGCTTAAAAGACATACCAAACTAATTAAAATAGTTAAGGGTTATATATGTAAGACTTGCACTTATCTTTGAAGAGAATATAGATCTCCTGTGAAAGAGATCCAGAACATATTAATTGAAAAGTATAATGTTGTTAAGGTTGCCAGATTAAGCCAATAAAAATATGACTCCCAGTTAAATTTGAATTTCAGATAAAGAATGAATAATTGTTTAGTATATATTATCCTAAAAATTGCATGTAACATAGTAAAAAAAATGCTGTTTATCTGAAACTTGGAACAAACTTATACTACTAAATGATTGTTTATTGTTTACCTGAAATTCAAATTGAACTAGTTTGGTATTTTATCTGGCAATCCTAGATATTGTCTTATCTATAGTGGATGAACTCAAGCCTCTAAAAAGGGCAGCTGCTTGAATTCTGTGTTTCCTTTGACTTCCATGAAGTTGCTCAACTACTGTACTCTAGAAAAAGGCTGCATGTCTGGTGTCCAGCACAGTGCCTCTTTCACAGTAGGTACTCAGAAAATATTTTTGCTCTGCAAGCTGTGTGAAGATAGAATCTGGATCCATCTTGCTCATCATTTTATTTTCAGGGCCGATTACAATGCCTGATGCTCAATGAACATATGATTAAATGAATAGTTGCCTGTCATGCCTCAGAAAATTGCAAGGTTCTCAGGTCGCTGTTTTATTTTGTATTGTTTTGTGTGTAACTGACCTACCTTTACCTTTAATGTCTCTTGTTTTCTTGTTGTTCTCTTTGGAACCTGGGTGATTGCTCTCAGGCTCTGAAACCCTCAGCCCTTGAAAAATCCATGTCTGAAATAAAACAGCTAGGTTTGCTTATGGAACACTGGGGCATGTTCCTTTTAGAGCTAAGTAGATTTGGAATGGGACTCAGTGTTGAGGAGAAGACCAGGGTAAAAGAAAATCTTCATATACCAGTGTTGGGAAGGATGTTATATACATTTAGGGATTTTACTATCTGTCCTATAACTAGCCGAAGTATGAAAATGCATCCAAACCCTAAATGCACTGATTTTCTTCCATAAAATTAAGAGCTTAATCTAACATTGTTTCCTGTAACCACAAACCAGCAGAGATTGTAGAAATTATTTCTATTAAGAGAAGGATAGTGTGGAGAAAAATGTCTTGTGCTTAGAAGATTTTAGAACTGTAAGGAATCTTAGTAATAATTAAGTGTAACATATATTTAGTGTAATTACTTTCTTGTTCTTGAGTATGAGGCCGAGACACTCCCAGTTCACACAATGATCACATGACTAAAGTGAGTTTAAAAAAAAAACAACACAACCCAACTCAATAAAACCTAGGTCCCCTCCTACTTTTATCTTTATAATCCAGTTTTCCTAGTTCTAAGCATTTGGGAGAGGGGTGGCAGCTGCAGGATTGAATAGAAGTAAAATCAACCACATTGTGCTAAGAAGAGCACACCAGCTATTCTCCTTGACATGCAGAATGTTGTTCTTAGGTCTTTTTGAGTCCAAACGTTTCCTCCACCATTAAAGTTATATTTTGATATAAAATATGGTTATCCTTTTGTCTCAGACTGAGAAAAATTAAGTACAGGCTATGTGGTTTTGAGATACTTTAGGTTCCTGGTTTGTTTCTTTGCAAAAAGAAATTTCAGGAGGTGGAAAGAAGGAAGGTGGCAGAGATTTCTAAATGGACAGAATATCTGCCCCTGTTTTTTTCCTTAAATGCAAATGTCTTAGGTAGTTTTAAGCTGTTATGAGGGTGATATGACTTAAACACTTCCACGTAAGTGCAATTACTTTGAAGGAGGAGAGGTAAGAAGAGAGGGAATATCACGTTTTGTAAATAGGAAAGAAGATATTATGCAAGCATTCATCAAATAGTAATATTTTCCTGTAGGGATTATTAGAAAGAAAACGAATCCTATTAATTCCCAACGCAAATGAATTAGAGAAAAAAAGAAGCCAAATAAGCAGAGGCACTTACCCATCTCTCAAGGGAAGATGAAGTGAGTACCCTCCTCAATATTTTGAGAGTGCCAGTTGAGAAATGATACAGATAGGGGAAACATTAACATTTACTTTTATTGCTAGTGACGCACGAGATGTCATTTCAGCCTTTGCTTCGCGTCCAGCCGTGGCGATTCCAGATGCTGCAGGTGGAGGAGTTGGCCAGGGATAGGAGAGCTGGGACGCTATTCTGCAATCTCGGCTCACTGGGGTCTGTCCTGCCTCCGAGGCTGCATTGTGAAAGGTTCGTGTGTGCCGAGCTTAGGGGCCTTTCTGTAGCAGGAGAGACTCGAAGGACACGGAGGAACATGATCTCATTTAAGACACGTGATTCCGAGGTGCTCATGGTCCAGCATCCCCAAATTTGGGCGAAAAGGCAAACTGCTGAAACAACGGCCCTCGCAAGAGCCGAGAGCAGCGGGTGCGATGTTTCCTCCTGTCCGACAGAGGCCGCTAGGAGCGAGTACATGTGTGGGGCCACTCTCGTCGACCTCTGGTCTCTGTGGCCGCTCCCGGGTGGGAGGGTGAGGGCGCAGGCAGCACGCGTGCGCGCTCTCGGTGCAGCCAGTCTGTGAGCGTGAGTGGGAGGTGGCAGGCCTCAGACTCCGGCCTTCTCTACTGACTGAACCAGCGCGACGTCTCCAGCCATGAACCGGTTTGGTACCCGGTTAGTGGGAGCCGCGGCGACCCCGTCACCGCCGCCGAAGTCCCGCAGTAATGAAAACCTCGACAAAATTGATATGTCTCTCGGTGAGCAGCCGAGTTGGACGGAGTTGGAGTGGGGGGAGGGTGAAGGTGGGACCAAGTACCCCGGTTTGTGGGGGAAGGGGCGGTTGGCTGCAGTTGTCAATCGAGGGTTTTTGTTGTTTGTTTTTTGAGGGTGGGCGGAACCAAGTGAGGGCCTCTGGCGACTTGGGGAGCGCTCACTGGTACCGAGTGCTACGGTCGAGCCTGAGCCCGACCGGAGCGCCCCCTCGGCGGGGCTGTGTCTGAGGGGTGGCGTTTGGGGCGGGTGGCGCTGCGGGCCCGGAGGTGTGGAGGGTTGAGGGGCGCATAGACTCTGTTCCCCAGAGGGGCGCTACCACTTGCGGGTAAACCCCGGCTCTTTGTGAGGAAAACTCCGCGGGCTTCCCCTCCAGCGTGTTCCCTTGTGGGCGTTATCCTGGGAGCGAGGGGAATGGCCCCACTAAGCCATCATTTTGAGGAAAGCTCGGAGAGACCGGCTGGCTCCGCGTTCGGTTAAAAATCAGCGCTTCCAGAAAAGGGCTCTTTGGGCATTTTCTGTGCCCAGGCCTACACTGGGCGCCGAACGAGAAGTGTAAAGACACCTTCCGAGAGTTGGGCATTCTGACGGGCGTCAGACCTCGGGACCACAGCGGGGCACCGAGCTCAGAGCGTTAGTCTGAAAGGAAATATCGTTAGAATGGACTTCATCAGATGGTGCTTTATTAGGCGGTGCCTAGAAAAAAGCAGAATTTTCTTATCCAGGCCTAGAAAAAAGCAAAAACCAAAGGAGAGATTTACATGGATAGATGCGAAGCCGGTTAACGTGGGACCTAGCACGTACAAGAACGGCAGGGCGATTTGGTGATGCTTATGTAGAAAACAGGAGGATCGGTGATTAAATTAAAAATTTAGACCTGGCATTACTGAGGCACAAGTCCGTTTGGCTTAGCTCGTCTGAAAGGAATTCCTTTTTTGTCGGGATTCAAGTTACGGTATTAGATGTAGTTTGTTCTGCCTGCACTTTCTGTAGACTACAGTTTTGGGCGTATTTGAAAAGTAGTACCTCCCTACTGTTACAGAGGTGTAACTTTTCCCAGGACGGTGTTTTTCTTTTGTTGTGGTTTATCTGCAAAGTGTTTAGTCAAAATCAAGAATCCTTGGTTCCTATGATTGCCACAAGTCAGAACCCACTATGTGAATTAAGTAAATCATCAGAAATAATACATTCGGCCTCAAGCCTTGTCTTCGTGAACCCTAAAGGAACGAGAAGTCTTTTGAGCAAAGGGCAAGAAAAAAATATAATAACTAACATTTATTGATTGCTTACTACCTTCCAGACACTGGACCACGTATGGCATTTACTATATGTAAACTCAGTTTATCCTCATAATAACCCTATGAGATAATGTGCTCCTAAGGATAGAAAGTACAGGAACCAGACATAAACTCAGTTCAGATCTTGCTTTTGCCTCTTAATAGCCACGTGATTGTGGGCAAATTACTTATTAGTGCCTCATCTGTAAAAAGGTCATGATGATAATAATAGGCTTGCCCGCCTTAGAGGGTTGATGTAAATATTAAACAAGAAGCACATATAAACTGCTTAAAATAGTACCAGGTACACAGATACCGTATTTTACCGTGTGTAATGCGCTCCTGTGTATAACGCACACCCACGTTTTTGGCTGAAACTTTCAGGAAAAAAATCTTTCGTTTTATCTTTTTAATTCAGTTATTTATTTATTTATATTTAGATACTTGTTTTTTGTATTATAAAAGAACGTTAGCATTTGTTTTTTAACATATTATGGTACAAGAGATTTTATGTAACAAATAACTACAAAACACAAGAACCAGATACAAGGTATTTCAGGCACTACCCATGTATAACATGCCTCCTTATTTTTCCCTCAAAAATCTGGGCAAAAAAGTGCACGTTATACACGGCAAAATACGATAGATAGCTCTATACTTACACACACACCCACGCACACACTACATAAGCCATTGTTATTCCCTTTTTACAAAATCTGAGGTGTAGAGAAATTAAGTAACTTGTCCAAAGTCATATAATAAGTAAGTTAAGTGTTGGAACAGGGATTTTGGTTTGGTTTGGCCATAGATATTTTAGGAAGTGTTAAGCAGGTATTTTCATAACCAATACATTATCTTAAGTTTCTAGGGTTTTTGTATTTTGTTTGATTAGGATCTTCAAGTGAAAAAAAAACTGAGGGATAATTATCTTTGAAGGTAGAAATGAAGTGCTGTGGATAGCTAAAACAGAACTTGATCTCTTTCTCTCCTCCAAGAACATTCTGTTAGGTATATTCTAAGAACATTTTATCAGGTGTCTTTTGTTTTGTTTTAGTGAGAATTTTACAGAGATGGGATGGAGAGAAAACTATTTTAGACAATTGTTATGCTTTGTGAATATTTCATTTCATCAAGTCTACAGGGGGTTTAGAACCTGATTTTTGTTTTGCTTTTAAATCATGTCTCTACCAGGATTATAGGAATATTCATATAGAATATTATGCTTATCAAGCTATCAATAGCTGGCCTCCTTGTGGCTTAGTTTCTTAACTTGAAAATGAGTGTTGTACTTATTTCATAGAATTGTGAGAATAAAATGAGTACATGTCAGAACAATGCCCGTTAGTATTCAGTTGTTACCGTTACTACTATTAGTACTAAGTATATACCCCTAACCCCTACTGTTATTGAAGAAACTTTTTTTATAAAAGTAGCTCATCATAATGGATTTTTGCTTCTGATACCTACCCTATCTGCTCCATAAGTAGGAGAAAGCTATTCTCTTCTTTTAGATTGGAAGATTCCTCTGTCATAGTAGCTCGTTTAACTTGAGGACTTAGATAATAAAATATTTGAACATAATTTTATATTTGATGTCCTTTATACTGTTAATTTTTGGTTATGTTTATACTCTATAATGCTCTATTTTAAAATTAAGCTGGTTAGTCAAAATGATACCCTTGTGTCCCCTGCCCTTCCTCTTTTGTTCATGGTCCCCAGACCAAATTCATTTTTTTGTGTGTACTCTCATGGCTCTAAGATTTTTGACTTGTGAAGAACAGCACCTTGCCTTTTTAAAGGAAGGTAGTGTTTCAAAAGAAGTGTCTTTCATTTTCTTTCTGCTCGCTGAGAATTTAACATGCTCATGTATCTGATATTCATGAAACATTTTTATTTTTTAAAAACTGTTTTTGACTGTCTAACTTTCATAAACTCTTTTGAAGTTGAAGGATTCATTTTCAGAAGATAACGAAGTACTCTGGGGAGAAATGAATTATTATATATGGCTATGAATTTATTAGAATGTGATTAAGAGTCTTAAAGATTGCAGATGGGTTAGGTAGAGTAGCAGTTGATTTATTGCTATCATTGTTCGAGTATTTGAGCGTAGGGCAGTTAGGGGGAAAAAATCACAGGTTAATTATTAATTTTGTGAAATTTTCTTAAGTTGTTCAATTTCTTTGGTTGATTTGTGTTATTTTCCATCATCAGAATTAATATTGTTGTTGGGACGGTGGAGAGATTGTTTGGATATTCCTTTATGAAATTTTTGGCTTCTAGTAACCTTTTAAAAATTATTAAAGAATAGTTGGCATACAATATTGTATTAGTTTCAGGTGTTCAACATAGTGATTTGACATTAATATTCTAGCTTACCTTGTGATCATCATGATAAGCCTATTAACCATCTACATAGTTTTTAAATTATTATTGATTCTATTTCCTGTTTGGTAACCTCCTTTTTTGTCTTTTTATTGATTTGGGAGAGAAATAACAATTTGTTATTTCCACTTATTTATGTATATATCATTTGCTTCTTGTATGCATCCTGACTTAGAATCAAACCCACAACCCTGGCATATTGGGCACAATGCTATAACCAGTTGTACTACCCAGCCAATACCTAGTAACCTCCTTTTAACAGATGTAAATGGGAATCTGAAGAACATTTTGTTTCCCTATCTTCACATTGTTCCCTTGTGGTATTAAAGCAATGTAAGGCTTGTGAATGACCTTGGGGCACTTTGAAAGTGTTTTGGGAAATAATGAGACTTAGAGAGAGCAATGTAAAAAGAAAAATAAGTTAATACTGAATTACTTTGCTACAGGAGCAGAAACCAAGAGTATTTTCTTTTGGCACTATATCTTTATAATGGTACCTATTTAATTTTTATTTGCTGTGTACATGTCTGTTTCCATCAATAGTTTTAAACTTACTGAGAACAGGGATCGTGTTTTACTTTTGTTTCTGTTATAGCATAATCTACCACATATATTTATTGCACACAGTGTGTACTTAACACTTGAAATGAATGTATAAATTTAGTTTTTTTAACGGGGTGATATATTTTCTGACTGCCTGTGGTTTTATTGAAAGTTGGTTATCTTCAAAAACTGGAGACTTCTGTGATTATGGAAAGAACTATTAGTAATTTTTATAAACAGGCTTTTGCTTATTTACGTTAATGAGAGAAAAAAAGAAATACTATACTATGGGTAACAGAAATCTTCATTAATCAGTAGGCCTCTTCTTTGGGTTTTTGATTTGAACGTTTCCTACAAAACCTTTCTTTAGTGGTCCAAGTGCATTGGTTGATTTGAACTTTTATCTTGTTATCATTATTACCATCTTATTGTTGTGCTTTCAAAGTAAAAAAAGAAGTTAGGGACATGGAAATTTATCAACTAGAAAATGAAACTTAAGTAGTGGAGTGATTAAGTTAAAACGAAAATAAATAATCATTGCATTTACTCTGTCGCAGATGATATCATCAAATTGAATCGAAAGGAGGGAAAGAAGCAGAATTTTCCGCGACTAAATAGGAGACTGCAGCAAAATGGTGCCCGGCAATTCAGGATGAGAGTACGATGGGGAATCCAACAAAACTCTGGTAAGTGTTGGGAGTAAGACTAAGGAGCTGTTATTTTTGGATACATAGTATACTATATTTGGTAGATACTTAAAATATGGAGGAAGTATATCAGTACCTTTTGTTTGGGATTTGTATTTACTGTCAAGTTTTTGTTTAATCTTAAAACCTGATAAAAATTTAAGTTGTCTTAAATTTTTTCTAAACCTCAGTGTAGAAATAGTCTAAAGTACATGTAAATTATGAGGCATGTCTTGAAAAAGTCCAGCCATTGTTAATGTAATGAGAATGGTTTGCACGACATCAATGTAACCTGGCAGCCAAGGAGAGTGGACTGGAATGCGCATGTGTGAACAATGACAACTTCACTGTACTAGTCAGTGGTAATGGTGAACGCTGTTGAGTGTGCATGTGTACTGTGTGGCTGTCACATTCAAAATGACTGAGTGAGTAGAATAACAAATCTGCACCAAATTTTGCATTAAGTTTGAACATTCCTCCATGGAAACTATTCAGATGATTCAGAAGGCCACAACTGTGGGCAACTGGTGATTGGCAGCTTCATCATGACAACGTACCTGCTCATGCATCACACCTCGTACAGAGTTTTTTGGTAACCCAGATGACTCAGTCTCCCTACAGCCCAGATTTGGTACCCTGTGACTTCTGGCTTTTCCCAAAACTAAAATCACCTTTGAATGGCGAAAGGTTTCAGACCATCGATGAGATTCGGGAGAATACGACAGGGTGGCTGATGGTGACTGGGAGAACTGTGTGAGGTCCCAAGGTGCCTACTTTGAAAGGGACTGAGGCATCATTGTCCTATGTGCAATGTTTCTTGTATCTTGTTGAATAAATGTCTCTATTTTTCATAGTACATGGCTGTATACCTTCTAGACAGATGTATAAATTATAAACATAATATGTAAACAAGTTTACATATAATGAGGTCTTCTTACTTAAACGTTCCTTTAACAGTATGTCTTGTGGATGACTATAACCCCAGCTTAAATACATTCAGTGAAAGAACATCACACCTCTCAAGAGATTTTTCATTATTGGTGATAGCTCTGTTGACTAGAAAATTCTCTTGACTTGAATTAAATCATGCCTGTTAAATCTCCAGTTATACAAAGCAAACTCCCTTTTCTATATGGAAACCTTTTAACTATATGGAGACTATTGTTCTGCATAGAAAATGACTTCTAGACTCTTTATCTTATTATCTGGAAGCTTTAGGATTTGTTAAATCCTCCAAAGGTGACACATAATTGAATGCTTTAGATGTGATCTAATGATCTTGGAACTCTACATATATAGTTATTTTTGGTAATTAGGAAGTTTCTTTATAACCATCTTATTCCAAAATGGATTTTAGGCAGTAACCGAACACTTAATTATATATAACTCATTAACATTTTTAGCAGTTATATCAGTATTTTAGAATAAAACTTTGTTTAAAATTGTAAAACTCTACATCCTTTTTTACACATATGGAAAAAATGATAAACTAGTTTCTAAACTGATTTTTATCTTATACGTTGAAAAACATAAAAAATCTCCAGTGAGTCGAACATGGTTAGTTCTGTGATTAACAGCTAACATACCAACATACTCTCAAAATGCATTTTTTTATAAATAGGATGTATAGCTAAGATTAGACCCAACAGAAAAGAACTTAATCTTCTCTAATAATTTCTTGAACAGCTGAACCCAGTTGAGTAAATTTCATGACTGGTATTTAGCTATAACAAATGAATATTTAATTCCAGTAATTTATATTTAAAGATTTTAAAATAAATATTACAGAGTATACCACATTTTATATATAACCTGTTTTAAAATAATTTTAGAGCTCATAGAAGCCAGAAATACAGTCATTTATGCTAACCGTTTGTTAAATGTCTAATAAATACTCTGAACTGACCAAGTGTTCAAGATAGGTAAAGGTGCAGACTTTTATTTCAAGGAATTTCTGCTAACTGAGATAAGGTAGAAAACACTGAGTTGAGAAATGTCATAAGAGAAATTCTGATACAGGACTTTAGGTAGAAGTTTTGTGCTAACAAGATCAGTCGTGATTGCATGGATAAGATGAAATAGGACCTGGTTCATAAAGGATCAGAAAAGGTTTTCCTTTTAAAAGGTTATGTAGGTTATGATCTGAGTCTAGAGATAAATGATATCTAGGGGCAGCTTAGAATCTTTTAAGATTGAACTTGTGTTTATGTGTTCTGCACTTGTATGTGACAGGGCCTAAAATAGAACAGCTGCTGCTGTCACTGAATGTGTAGAGAGATACGGGATGGTCTTAAGCCCTGATTGGTTAGCAGAAGTTCAGATTTCCACATTGTAATGTCAGTAAGGATATTAACTTGAAGTCAGAGCACAAGTAGGACAGGGAGCCCTTGGCATACACTCAATAAATTATTTTTGATGGTTGAACAAATAAGTGAGTAAAGGCTGCCTAATTGTGCCCAAAATATAATTTAGTCACTCAGTAAATACTGGCTGGTACCAATGAGCTAAATATCCTTCAGTGGTGGAATACTATATAGCCACAGTTCTCAAAGTGTTATCTAGGGACCCTGGGGAATCCCCAAGACTCAAGGGATCCACGAGGTCAAAACTGTTTTTATAATAATACTAAGACATTAATCATATTTTCATTCTTAATGTCTCATAAATGTACAGTGGACTTTTACAGGTTTTACATGATGTGTGATAATTAAAACAGATTGCAGAAACAGTCTGAGAATTTAACTGTCTTCTGTTAAGCCAAACACTAAAGAAAATGCAAACAATGGTACTCATCCTATTATTTTTTATTGTTTTAGAAAATAATTGTTATTTTTTATTAAAAATAAGTTTCTTGCTCTACATGTAATGGGTTTGTTGTTTTAATGAAATAGTTTTTAAATGTGATGGAGTTCATTTCTAGTATGGTAGGTATCAATAAACCCACAGAAACAAAAACCCTTTGGGGGGTCTTCACTAATTTATAAGAGCATAAAGAGATCTGAGACCAAAAACTTTGAGATTGCTGTTTCTTTTAGAGAGGTACAAGAGACGGGAATATTTGTATGTGGCTTCAGGAAGGAGTCAGTAATGCAATTGCATATGCTCTGTAATATGACATTTTCCAAAAAACCCCTCATATCTTCATGTAAGTGATCAAACTCCAGAAATTATTGAGGCAAGGGATGTGTGTGAAAGAAATTCATAGAGGGATTAGGCTAAGGATTCAAAAAAAATGTGAAAAATTCTGCCTCTAACTCTAGTTGTTCTCAACCTTATTTGCACCTGTGGAGCTTTATAAACTATACCAATGCTCTGGCCCTACTTCATTTCTCCTGAATCAGAATCTGCAGAAGTTGGGCCTAGGGATTTTTTAAAAGCTCCACGTCTGGCTCTCATAAATGGCTAGCGTTAAACAGCTGCTGTAGTGCAGCTTAAATGTGAATGGATCTTCATAGAGGTAGAAATTAAGGAAATGAGAATGAAAGTGCTCTGGAAAGACAGAAGAGAACTTTCTAGAGGGGCTAAATGGATAAAAACTAAGAAAAGACTTACATTAGACTATGTCTTTAGTACCTCTTCATTGTGCTTTTTAGACTATATGGCAGTTACAGAGAGTAAGGAGGGAGAGAACTGGGGCAGTATGTGTAGGTCTTTATGAAACATGACAAATGAAAGAGTGAAAAATAGTACCTTTGCTAAAAGTGAGATATGGCTGGTGAAGTTTCTTCAAAGGGAGAAAGGGGAAGGAGGGAAAAGGGATGATCTAGGCTTGCCAGAAGGTGGACAAGAAGAAGCCATCTGTGAGAAAGAAAAGGTAGTGAAAAGGATAATGAGTGTGGAAACGACGACTGTTAACAGTCAGAAATAGAAGGTAGCCAGGAACAGAATTCTGTCCCATACTGTTCTCTTTTTAATCAGTTTTATTCTTGTTAATGAGACTTTCTCATTGATCATTCTCATCCGTGTTTAAAACTTTGGTATAATAACTCTGGCTGGTGTAGCTCAGTGGATTAAGTGTCAGCCTGTGAATCAAAGTCACCAGTTCGATTCCCCAGTCAGGGCACATTCCTGGGTTGTGGGCCAGGTCCCCAGTACGGGGCACACAGGAGGCAACCACACATTGATGTTTCTCTCCCAGTCTTTCTCTCTCCCTTCCTTTCTGTCTAAAAATAAGATAAATAAAATCTTTTAAAAAAGAAATAAAACTTTGGTATAACAGTGAATTTCTCCTCTCTTAATCTTTCTTTCTTTCTCTTTCTTCTTTTTTTTTTTTTTGGAATATGTTACTTTCACAGTTCTTCATTTTTCTCCCAGTCCTTTATCATTGTCATGTTTGAGAACTGCAGTAGCATCTGAAATGGTCTCACTGCCTTTTCCTTCCCTCTTCTATTCAGTCAAAGGTACTGCTTCACACTGATAAAATCTGATTGTGAATTGTCTGACCCCTCATTCGTAGTCACGTGTAATCTTCATCTCCACCTAAAGCCCTCTACATTCATTTGAGCACACTACATTCATTCACTTCTTACCCTTTTCCCTAGACTGTCTTTTCCACTCAGTGTGCTGTAGTTGCGCATGTCTTTGTACCTGTTACTTCATGTTTATATCCCTATTCAAATCTTGGCCTGTTTTGTAATATCTAGCTTTGAGCCCACTTTTTCTGTAGTGGTTTTTGCTCTTTGGAATTATATCATAGAGTATATTCTACCTTTTATTCTTTAGTTTTTACATAGCAGTTTGGAAAAATCTTCAGTTGTTGGAGCCACACAAACTTGAATTCTGCTCTTTCATTTTCTAACTATAACCTCTGGGTAGCCATTGGCTTTTTGCCTCACTTTGATTACCTGCAAAATTGAGATGTTATCATCAACCTCATCTAGTTCTCACTTAGGTTAAAGTATTCGGCACAATGCTGCTTCACGTAATACAAATAAAGATAACTAGTAATTGTAAATTTAATTTGAATAGACATGTTCCTCCAACATGCTTAATCTTTTGGTCGCAATTCTAGAAGAAAAGCACACATAGAATAGCAATAATTTGATTTTTTAAATTGTAACTTTATTGCTTTTTTCTTTGATTATAAAAGTAATAAATCCAGTACCTTTAGTTCTGAGGCAGACCACCCAAGAAAGGAACAAATCTGGAAGATCTCCCCACCAACTGAGCTGCCATGCTGATGGAACTTACTGGGAAGCCATCTGTGGGGGTGATACAACTTAAATTCACTGGAGGGTGAGTAGGGTCAGACTATAGTGATGCCTGGGACGAGATCTAGACAGATGCCTAAGGCCCAAAATTTAAGGCATCACTCACTCTTAAATTTTGTGCCCTAGGCACATTTTTTGCCTCACCATAATCTCAACTCATGAGGGAGGGATAATGGGCACCATTGGATGTCTTATGCCACAGGAACAAGCCTTGAGGTGCCCACTGGAACCTGGAAGAAAAGCCCCTTCTTCCTTTAGAGTACCTCCATAGCCCTCTACTGAGAAAGCTTAACCTGGTGCCAGCTGGTAAGAGGAATGTTCCTGTAGCTGAAGTAGGGCAGTATAAAGTGAATTGGGAGCTGAAAGACCTTCTTTAATTGGTAACTAATTCAACCATCATAACATAATAGGTTTTCCTGACTTTCCTGTTGAACTCTGGTCTCAAAATAGGTAAGTTTGGGAATGAAATACAAGGTCTGTCCAGAAGTATCCAGCCCCATATCTGAAAAATAGAAACATTTATTGAAGAAGATACGAGAAACATTGTACTTAGGATAATGACACCTTAGTCCCCTTCAAAGTAGGCACCTTGGGACCTCACACAGTTCTCCCAGTCGCCATCAGCTGCCACATCATATTTTCCTGAATCTGTTTGATGGTCTAAAATCTCTTCACTTTCTTCAAGGTGATTTTAGTTTTGGGAAAAGCCAGAAGTCACAGGGTGTCAAATCTGGGCTGTAGGGTGACTTGAGTCACCTGGGTGATTTGATATTTCACCAAAAAACTGCATGAGACATGATGCATGAGCAGGCGCATTGTCATAATGAAGCTGCCAATCACCATTGCCCATAGCTGCGGCCTTCTGAATCATCTGTATAGTTTTCACAGAGGAATGTTCAAGCTTAATGCAGAATTTGGTGCAGATTTGTTTCTCTACTTGCTCAGTCATTTTGAGTGTGATGACCACACAGTACACATGCTTACTCAACAGTGTCTGCTGCCCCCCACTGTCTAGCACAGTGAGGTTGTCATTGTTCACACATGCGCATTCCAACCCACTTTCCTTGGCTGCCAGGTTACGTCAATATGGGACAAACTGTTCTCATTATATTAACAATGGCTGGACTTTTTCTGGACACACCTGGTACACTGTTATGCCTGTCTTAGAGAATCTTCATGCACATGAATCCTGAGAAATCCTATGGTAAAGAAAACTTTTGATCATGAAACTTTTCCTTTGGAAGACCTGTTACCATGTTGCAGGTGTGTAGTATTATACAGGATACCATTCTAAAGACATCTTCCCAAAATTAGAATTAAGAATGCCCAGTATCACAGTTGTTACTTAGCATGGCTCTCTGGAATTTCTGACTGTTGCATTAGGAAGTAAAAGAATTTGGGGTATAATTATGAGAAGGAAGAAGACAATACTATTTGTGGGTAAAATGATTGTCACTTAGAAATTCCAAGGAAATAATTTGAAAGACTGTTAAAACTAATGAGTGAGTTCAGTGGGATGGCTGGTTAAAAGGTAATAATTAAAACCTCAATAGTTTTCTGTAATCCCAGGCATGACAATATGAAAATTATTATTAGAAAAGTGATCTTTTGTGATTGATAACAAAAAAATACCTAATAGTAAACTTAATAAGAAATGGGCAGGACCTAAAGGAGGGAAAGCTTAGAACTTTAGGGAGCCAATTTTGTGGCAAAAGAAGACTTGAATAAAGGGAGAGACATATTATGTTCCCAAATATTGTAAAGAAGTAAATTCTTGAAAAATTAATTGTAAATTTAATGCAATTCTTCTATCCAAGCGTCAAAGGAAATTAGAACTTGGCCCTAGAAAACATGACAGTTTGTGATTGGAAGAATACAGGTGGCCAGAGAACACATGAAAAATGTTTATTCTCACTAATAAACTGCCAAATAAGACAACATTTTATTTATTTTTTTTCTAGCTGGACTTCAGAGTACTCACATTGAATTTCACTTCATTGACAAGATTCTTTCAAAATACCAAATGATAAAGATTAAAAAGAATAATATTCGGAGTAGTCAATGATATGGAAAAAGTGGTACCTTTATGGTTCTGGAATATAAATAAATAGTCATTCTGGAGAGGAGTTTTATAATGAAATCAGAATCCTTAAGAATTTGCTTTATTCTTTGATACAGCATTTTGGCTTCTGGAAATTTGTATCTTGAGGAAACAGTCATGAATGTGTATAAAAATGTTATTTATAGTGTTAACTGCAATGTTTATAATAGTGTAACATTAGAAGTAACTGAAGTGATTAGTACGAAATTGGTTGGATTAAGGATATATGTACATTAAAAAAGTAATATAATAAAAGAATATTAAATATCTGAGATAATAGTCACAATATAGTGTTAACATATGAGGGGGATCCAAAAAATACTGGAATTATCTTTTGGAGGGTGGGCCCCTTGTAGGACAGGCTTTCCTCTCTAGGTGAGCGTTCTAAGAACTCATCTATATATCAGTGTACTAGCTGGTGTTGTTGTGAGAGCCTGCATTCAGCTTCAGTGAATTTCTTTTTGAAGACTCTTTCAACACTTTTGACCATTTCATGATGGGTGATTTACCAGCAAACCTGCCTACACCCTGCTGAATATTGACCAATTTTTGACCAAAAAAGGGGCATGACCCCCATGCCACACCCTCCCTATTCACCTGACCTTGCCCCAAGCAACTTTGTTTTTTTTCCTCCATGAAAAAAGTCCTGGAAGGGAAACATTTTTGCAGATGTGGAGGAGGTGAAACAAAAAACAGCAGAAGCACTAAAAGGCTTCCAAACTGAGGAGTTCAAGAACTGTTTTGAGTAATGGAAAAAAGTCTTGATAGGTGTATTGCATCAAATGGAGAGTACTTTGCAGGTGACTGAAGTTTAAACCTGTAAGAATAAATAACGCAGTATTTTATAAATCAGTTTTTTGGGGGGTCCCCCCTCATGGACTACAAACTAGTACATAGAATAGGAAGTGTGGCTGTGCTGGAAGATTGACTCAGTCTACCTTCTAGGCACTTAGTACTACAAAATTATGATTTATCTCTTGCGATAGTCTTTGGAATTTCTAAACTAAAAATGAAACTAAAAATGTTAACTTTAAAATGTTCATATACAAGTAAAGAAAAGACTAGAAAGACATAGAATGTTAGTGGTGGTTATCTCTAGGTGGTGGAATAATGGGTAATGTAAATTTATGTTTCTAAGTGTTCTGCAGTGAGCTTGTTTATTTTTTCATAATTAGAAAAAAGTAAATAAGTAAGATACATAATGGAAAAGCAAAGTCAGTAATATCACATGCCACAGAGATTAAAATATGTCCATTAGGTGTGGGGATTGCCTGAAGGAGTGGGGAGTGTTGGGTGGGTGGGTGGGGGAGTGGGAAAAATTCGGGCAACTGTAATAGCATAATCAATAAAATGTAATTGAAAAAATAAATAAAATATGTCCATTGGAACTCACTGAGGGCTTTAGCAAAAACAAAAACAGTTTGAATATGGTGGGACTGAAAATAAAGACACCAGATTGCAATGTAGTAAGTAAATAGGAGATAAAGATAGTGATTCCACTCTGTAGATTTGCTCCATCAATAGAAATTAAAATGCGAGCCATATATTAATAATATATTGTGTTTAACCCAATATATCTGAAATATCATTGCAACATATAATATAAGGTTATATGTGAAATGTTGTACATTCTTTTGTGACATCTCATTTTAAACTAGTCATATTTTAAGTACTCAGTAGCCACATGTGGTTAGTGACCAAAACATTGCACAGGGAGAGTTGAGACTGTGTTGTTAAGAAAGTAATGCCGAAGAGAGAGGGATAGCTAGAGGGGAAATGTGAGAATCTTCTAGTCCTTTGCAGCTTGTTACTGCAAGAGAACCCTTTCCAGTGCAAGTTACTACCTCTTTGAAAATGATATATTTTATATAATTCATAAGAAATATATATAAATAATACTATAGAATATCCTGTGACATGTACCCCTCAGTTGTATTCTTAGATTGATATTTTTTCTTCTTTTTTCCACTACAGGTTTTGGTAAGAATAGTCTGGGTCGTAGAGGAAGAATAATGCCTGGGAAGAGACGTCCTTATGGAGTTATCACTGGCCTTGCAGCTAGGAAAACAACTGGAATTCGAAAAGGGATGAGTCCTATGAATCGGCCACCTCTAAGTGACAAGGTAGGATGATGGCTTAATTTTGGGTGAGATACCTTTTTCCTATATTTGAACTAATATTTTGTGAATGATCTTGAGAGAGCATTTTATTTGAGTATTTTCATTTTTTTATATAGCAGTTTATGTAATTAATTGAGATTTAAAAAATCATTATGAGTACTACCTAAGTTTTCACATTCTTAAATAATATAAAAATTTTTTATAGGTTCCTATATTTCTGTGCACTCGCAAACTTTTGTGTGTGTGTGTGTGTGTGTGAGAGAGATTTTTAACAGGTTATTGAGGTATAATTTTATAGTACAAAATTCATTTGTTTTAAGCGTATATTCAATGAATTTTAAATAATTTACCGTTATACGATCATCACAACAATCTCATTTTAGAACATTTCTATCACTCTAAAAAGAAATCTCATGTCCATTCTCAGTCGTATCATCTGCCCTGGGCAACCACTAATCTGTTTTTTGTTACATTTCCATAAATTTGTCTTTTCTGCACATTTTAATAAATGGAATCATATAACACTTAGTCAGTAATATTTGGTCATGTATTTAGCCATAATTTTTTTGAGGTTCATGTTGAAGCATGTACCAATATTTCATTTCTTTTTATTACTGAATAATATTCCATTTTATGGATATACTGTATTTTGTTTATCCATTCACTAGTTGATGGACAATTTGGTGGTTTTCACTTTTTAGGCATAAATAATGTTGCTATGAACATTTCATTTCTCTCAGGTACATAACTGTCCCCTCATTGATATTTTTAATTAGAATTACGATGATTTACCTACCATAAGTTAAGTAGTTCTCAAATTTTAACTGGTTTACTTTCAGCTCAATGAGCAATTTTTGAATTAACTAAAGCAGTCCTTAAAATACTTTCACAAATTGTTTTTCTTCTATTTCTTGTTTAGTAGGTCTGAACCACCAAGGAATTTAATGGTCTCCTCTTCTATTTTTAATCTCTTTGGTTTCTCTGATTATGAAAGTAACACATACTTGTAAAAAATTTCAGGATATTTATTCCGTAAATTATCTTAAGTATGTGTATTCTGGTTAAGAACCACAATTGTCTTAGATCTCTTACTTAATTTTTCAATTCTGCCATCACCAACAGATGTTCTGTCCTCTAAAACGTTATCACAGATCTTGAAATTAAAAAGCATTTATGATATATGGTTACTGGAAGGGAGTTTGGGTTTAACTGCTAATTAATTATTTGCTCCAGTAAAACAAGTTATCACACGTGTGAAAATTGCAAGTGTTAAATTATAGAATGCTAACAGTGTTCTGGATTATAAGATCCATATATTCAAAGTTTAAATGATTTTTTTGGCAAAGATGGTTTGAAATTTGCTGTTTCTTTAAAAAACCCTTTCCTCAACCTGAATATAGATTAATAGCCTGATTAGGATACAATGTAGTAATTGTGAAGCAGATTATTTTTTAGCAGTTTAGAAAATGTCTATTTATATATGAATAACTCATACCATCCTTTTTCATTCTTTACATAAGTCACCTAAATAACTTAATTGGCCTTGAATTGCTATATGTACTTCAAAATTTTACACTCTAAAAAAGTTCTAATTAGATTTGTTATTTTATCTCTTCCTTATAGTTTATATATATTAGTGAGATTTTATTTCAATAGAAATGTATGTTTTCCTTAACTATGAAGCGAATAACTAAGTGGAAAAGATTATATAATTACATTGTTACTAAATACTAGTAATGTAAATAGAGCAAATAGCTGTGCTAAGAAGGGAATGGTTGTCTCTAAGAATGAATTTTCTTTTTGGTTAGAGAAAGTCAACTTAAAATATCTATGAAAAAGAAAGTTGGGTTTAAGTTATTCAGGGATTTTGTCAGTGTCAATTCTAGAGCTTTTTTCCTTTAGATTTAGAATTTCCCAAAACTATAGGTATGCTATGTTTTGTAGAACTTTTAACTTGCTTCTGATAATACTAAACCATTTAGTAGTACTGTGAAATAAAAAAAAAATCATTGTTCTGTGTGTATGTATGTGTGTGTATATGTATGTGGGTATATACACGCACACACATATATGTTATTTTCTACTGATAGGTAGTTTTAATCATTTGTCTGCTTTGAAAGTTAAAGATAAGCAGCTTGTCTTCGTACTATAGAATTCTCTTCAGCAATAAAAAAAAGGAATAAATGTTAATACAAGACTGCAACGATATACCTCAACATTACATTAAGCAAAAGAAGTCAAACACAGAGTAGGTACTGTATGATTCTGTTTACAGTAAGTCCTCACTTAACGTCAAGGATAGATTCTTCAACTTTAAGCACAAGGATATATAAAGAAACCAATTTTACCACAGGCTAATTGATATAAATAAGAGTTAGGTTCTGATAGCATCTCATCAACATTACAATGATATGACATTGAACAAAGTGACTCTAGGACCTACTGTATTTGAAATTGTACAAAAGGAGAAACTATAGTTACAGATCAGTCATTGCCTGGGGTAGGAGTCTGGTGAGTGAAGGGAATTGACAGCAGAGGAACATAAGGAAACATTTTAGAGTGAGGACACTGTTTTATATCTTGGTTATGATGCGGTTACATGGTACTTAGCCAAATACATGAAACTGTACACTTAAAATTTTGTTAAGTAATACCTTAATAAAATTAACATTAAAAATAAATACCTTAATTTCTTTTCCTCAAGGAATAATTGTTTTATATCAAAATTGTTATGAAAGAGAGAACACTATTTGGGTCTGGCCTGAATCAGTGCTTCCCAAATAGCTATTTTTTGGATTGCAAATAAATGTTTGTTGCCTTTCGAGGAAAATTATATATATATATGTATACATGCACACACACACACTTATCCCTAGGTATACATTTATACACATATACAAACATTGACCCATGGAACACAAATTCATTATATACTAATGGATTGTTACAGTTCTTTTCCATGTATTTATCATTTAACTAATGTTGACTGAGTACCTACTACATGCTAGATGCAAGGGATTCTGCAATAATTCAATAGAAAAATCCCTGTCCTCATGGAGAACACATACAAACATTAAATAAATTATCACACAAATAACTGTATGATTCTGTTACGGCAGGTACTTAGAAGGAAAATAACATGATGACAGCATCATAGAAGGAGCTTTCACGTTTATTTATAAAAGGGTTCTTGGTGGTGTTATTAAAGACAAAAATACAAAGCTTAAAATGGGCTATTAGTCTGATTTCATAGCATTTCTCTTATACTCTTGATAATTCTTTATCCCTGACTTTACATTTATTTCTTTGCCAAATGTTCCTGAAAATGAAGGCTTTCATAATTTTTGCAGTTTTTAGTCTGTCTGATATTTATGAAGTACTTTACATATGCTTAAAATATAAGGGAATTCAGGTTAAGATACGGTCCATATTGTTAAGGACTTTTGAAAAGAACTCATGGGAAACAGAGAAACCCAAATTAGGCTTTATGGTGGGTTGAATTTATATATGTGGAGGGAAAAGAAGTGGACATTTCATGTGCTTATTTTCTATGGCACTGAATATTCCTGATTTTTTTTTCCCTCTGTAACCATTTCTACTCAGGTTTCTGTACTCTTAAAACCCCCTTTTTTCTTTCTCACAGATTTGTTTTGGAACTTGCCCCTCTAACCCTTTACTTGACGTCAGAAACTATGTTTATATAAATGATTCCCTAATTTACATCTCTGGCTCTCATTCTCTTGAGCCCCCAGACCTACGTATCTCCATCATCTATGCATTTCCCAGAGCACTTCAAACTGAACAGAGCCAAAATAGAAATAAAATATTTTTCTGTCCAAATTCTCCTTTCATTGCAAGTATTTTGAGTATAATGTTGTTGTCTTTTCAGTCACTTAGACTGGAGATATTCAAATCATTTTAGTTTCTCTGTTTCTATAATCTGCACGTCTAAGCAGTGGTCAGTCCCTGTCCATTCTGCCTCAGAAATGTTTATTGTAATACGATATATAGCAAAAAGCAATCTGATTAACATAGTTTCTTGCCTTCTGAAAGAATATAGAACGATACTTTCCAGCATTAAAAAGGAAAGCAAACCTTCTGAGACAAAATGAAGTGCAGAGAAAACAAGTTGCAGTTCTCAAGAGACCCAACCAGTTAAATAGAAAGTAAGTACTGAAATATAAGACAATAATATGTTATCCTGCATAAATAAAGATACAATTTTTGCCTAAGTGTTCAAAGGAATGAATTTTCAATGATTCTTATAGTTATCTGGTCATTTTCAAGATAGATATTAGGGGTGTCTAACTGATCATCCGACATGGAAGCATTTACAAATAATTTTTCGTATTTCTTAGACCCACTGTTATTGATGAATTTAACTAATTATAAACTTTTTTTTTTAAATCACTCTGCTGCTTTACCTTTACCTCTCTTGACTTAGAATAAAATCGCAAAAGGCGATTGTTTTTGTAAAAATACCTCAGCCAGAATTGTTCAAAATTAGGAATTCTGAAAGCTGAATTTGTTATTCAGTCTCAAGGGTTCTTAATAGAACAATATATGTTATTTGTGGAAAAAGCAAACTAGAAAGAATTCTGTATGAATGCGTCTTAAGCTGAGATTATTTTTATATTAATTTGAAAGCCTATAACAAAACCAGAAAAATTATGACTTGTTATGGCATTCTGTTCTTTGTAAGGATAAAGTGGGTACAAAGGAAGTTGACAAGCTGTGAAGTTTCTTTATTATTTCAGTTTCAAATACTATTTATTCATCTTTTATAGAAGATAATTCAAAACAAAAAAACCTGAAATAGCCTTTGTATAAATAGAATGGCTAGAATTGCAGTTTTACTTAAATGTTATCTCTTTCTCCTTTGAAAATCATTTTTTTTAAAGATTTTATTTATTTTTTTAGACATAATGGAGGGAGGGAGAAAGAGAGGGAGAGAAACATCGACGTGTGAGAGAAACATCGATTGATTGGCTGCCTTTTGCATGCCTCCAACCAGGGACCTGACCAGTAGCCAAGGCATGTGCCCTGACTGGGAATTGAACCCACAGCCTTTCAGTTTGCAGGATGATGCCTAACCCACTGTGCTTCACCAGTCAGAACTGAAAGTCATTTGATAGTACCTTTTGGAAAAGGGGAACTTCTCAAATAATAACCTGTCAATTATATGAGCCATTAATGAGTCCATGTTTATTGGGCTAGCTAGGGAAGTTTTGCATTTGAGCCTCTCTAAGGTTGGAGGTAATATTAGGCAATATTTAAGCATTTATTTATAAAAATAAATAAGTAGATAAATAAAAATTTGTTTTCTGTATTACCAACTTTCTATAGAAATTAAAAAGGAATTGCTGTCAAGTCAAACATAATTAAATTAAGAGTACATTGTTCTGTGTGTGAAAGAACAATCTGTGGTTTAAGTTTTTTTGTGATTTATGTTACTATATAAAAGTTCCCATGTGGGAAAGGAAAACTGGAAAAGACATTATTTTTCAAGATTTTCTCTTTATTTTTGGTTTTCAGCCAGTTTGACTATGATGTCCCTAGGTGTGATTTTCTTTGTACTAATCCTGCAAATAAATCTGTAGTTACATCTTCCACCAAATTTAAGAAATAACGTTTAAAATGTTGTTTTATAAGGTCTTCAGAAGAGATCTTTTATGTTTTGAATATTAAAGTCGAATATTTGGAAGATAAATTAGCTCAAAATTAACCAAGTTGTTATGTAATATGCTACAGAGGGAGCTATTTTAAAATCAGATCTCTATAGCTTCATGTAAATAAGGAAATAATTCAGAGTCTATGGTTAGTGCACTTCACATTATCAGTCTATGAATTTAATGAAATATTTTTGTGTATTCTCAGGATGTTTTAAAGTTGTTAAATGGCTCAGACTATTCATGCATATGTGTGTGGGGGGTTTGTTTGTTTGTTTGTTTGTTTGTTTGTTTTCTCAGAAATAACATTCCAACCAATTATACCAGGAGTGGAAATAAATTAAGTCATCAGAAAGACACTCGTCAGGCAACTTTTCTTTTCAGAAGAGGCCTAAAGGTACAAAAACCCTTGGTGATATTTTCTTTTTACCCAAAGGATCCTGAGCATCCATTTTTAGTAATCTTCAATTGTAGGAATGGCCCGTGGTTGAGGTTGGGGTTGGGTTTGGACATGGAGAACATGACATTAGATTAGTTCCTTTTCCCCATCTATTCTCTCTTGTTGTCCTCAATAGCAACATCTTACAAAAATTTAACATGTTATTTAGGAATAAACCTGTTTTTACTAGTTGTTCTGATGCAGAACCCCAACAAAGAGATATTGCCAGAATAGGCACATGTCCCTCTCCTGTATTCATACACATATCACACTGGGTTATAAAGTTCGGAGGATAGCTCTTTGGAATTCAAATCCTCTGCTTTCTGTGGGATCTACTGCTTTTTTTTTTCCCTTCAGGTTCAGGCCCAGTTGAACACAGAACAACTGCTAGATGATGTAGTAGCAAAGAGAACTCGTCAGTAAGTTTCAATTTGTTTTTCAAGATGTCGTTTCAAAACTCCCAGAATATTAGAGACCCAAAATACTTTGTGCCCTAATCTAAAAGAAATTAAATGAGACCCGAAGTAAATTAACCATTGAGCTTGAAATAAATGAATCATTTTTTGCTTTTTCTCCCCAAAAAGCTTTTGTATTTTCACGTTGGTGTGTAAAAGTTTTATCACCAAATATATTACTCTACTTTTAATTTTGTATTGCCTAATTATTCTATTTTAATGAAATAACCCTTTATTTTCTAAAATTGCTTCTGTACAAATGAACTATTCAGTGAATAAATAGAAGAAAATTCAGTAGAGCTTTTAGAAAATTTGGAATCCCTTAAAAACATTAGAATATTTTCCTTTTTACATATTCTTTTCTCCCCTTACCCCATTAAGGGTTTTTTTTTAACTTTTTTTGTTTGTTAAAATTGCACTTCCTGAGTTATAACATTCTAATTCCATCAGGACGATGAAGTTTTGATATTAAACTATTTAAAATTATGGCTACTTTTTGGAAAACAAAACATATAAAACATGATCATGGTCCAGATATGATGCCAACTAAAATGGGGCATGATTTTGAGTATTCAGAGTATAAGAAAGGGAACTATTTGAACTTGATGCTGGTAGTATTCTTTTGCACAGGTTCATGACATTGGAAACCATAGGGAAAAATCATAATCATAGCCTATTTGCTTCTACATGAACAATATTTATATAATTATAATAGAAATGCTGTTTATTTGTTTTGAACTTTGAGAATCAACCTATGGAACAAAGCACAAAATGCTTAATTTGGTAACAGTATAATGTAAATGTCAAATCCTGACTGACATAAATATAAAAGTAGAACTGATAAGAATTGGAAGAAAAGGAGGAAGGAAGGAATAGAAGTATTACTATTCTTTTATACTAAGTGGGGAGGGGATGGTGTCAAGAGATACTACTGAAAGAAAGATATTTAAGTATATTTGAAGTTATAATGGGAGTAAAATAGTGATACAGCCATCACAACATTTAGAGTTAGGTAGGGAAACTAAAGAGTAGTGTGCTGAGCTAAATCATAATTATAGTAAGATATTATACAAGCATCTTGTTTAGTGAACTGGAGGGAACCAGTAAGCAGTAAAAACAGGAAAGGTTAAAAGTAATGCCTCTAGGGAGCAAGAAGTGGGAGAATAGTGAGGTGAAAGACCATTGCTTTTCATTAAAAGCCTTTTTATATTATTTGATTTTTTAAAATGCATATATATTTGTTATACTGAAAAATATTTAATAAATTAAAGCATTGATTTCTTACACCCAAGATGCTGTATTTCTGAAAAGCTAAGAAAAAGTAGTATCTACTTTGAACTGTATTTTTTTTGTTTAATTCACTATAGGATTTATAAACTTTGTTATAATGAGGTTTCTGGTTTTTTGAAACTAGATGGCGGACTTCCACCACAAATGGAGGAATTTTGACTGTATCCATTGATAACCCTGGAGCAGTGCAGTGCCCAGTGTAAGTTTTTTCTTTATTTCACAGAAATTATAACCTCTCAGTATGTAAAATAATAGAAAAGTATTGTACTTCTGCTCCAAGTATGATGTCCAAATTAGGATAAACTGAGACAAGGATAAAGGTAATACTTGAGGTACAAAATGGAAAATAGTATAGCATAAAGTTAAAAGCAAAAGCACCCTTGATTCCTGGTTCTATGGCCCCAAAGTAACCACTTTTAACAGTTTCACTTTTTTAAACCCCTCCTGTGGATATGTTTATTGATTTTAGAGAGAGGGAGGAAGGGAGAGAGAAACATTGATGTGAGAAAGAAACATCTGTTGGTTGCCTCTCCTACACACCCAACATAGGGATCAAACCTGCAGCCTAGGTATGTGCTCTGACTGGGGATCAAACCCGCAACCTTTTGGTGTATGGGATGATGCTCCAACCAACTGAGCCAACTGGCCAGAGTAACAATTTTATATTTTTATTTTAAAGTTTGGTATGTATATAACAAATAATATGTAATCTAATAATAATAAATAAGATAAAACTATACCTACTTGTTCCCTTCTCTTCCAGTATATTTTGAACATTTTTTTAAAGTACCTTCTCTTTAAAGCTTTTATAGGGTCCTATTTTATCTAGATAACCATAATTTTGTTAACCATTCCATTATATTTATTGCATTACGAACTTTCTAAGTTGATGGAGTTTTTGCTCTACCCAGCTGTTTTAACGATTGAAATGAAAAGAATGTAAGATACGTTGTTAATGAGACCTCAGAGGTGGTTTTATTTTAGTAGAAGACCAAGACTTGGAAATTAGCAATCATTCCAAATCGTTGAAAAGTTTATAGTTCTATTTAAAGAGGTATTATATTTTAGTCTCTAAATTAGTCTATTGAGAACCATGTACTACTTTTTGAGAACACAAATAAAATAGTTACCACATTTCAACATGTGTATATGTCAAGATGTCTTTATGTAGTAAATTATTTATTTTTCTTCTTTTGATAATGAAGCTGGTCTAATTTCATTTTAATTTTTTTCTAACAGAACTCAGAAACCACGATTAACTCGTACTGCTGTACCCTCATTCTTGACAAAACGGGAGCAATCTGATGTAAAGAAAGTTCCTAAAGGTGTTCCCCTACAATTTGACATAAATAGTGTTGGAAAACAGGTAAATTTTCCCCCCTGTATTTCTTTGGGCCATTCACTGAGAATATTTTAGTTAACGAAAACAAAATGATTAAATAGGGTGCCCTAAGGCTCCTCACCCCTAGGAATTCACTGATCTGTTTATTTTCTGTCTCTACAAATTTGCCTATTTTGGACATTTCATATGAATGGGATCATATAATATGTGCTCTTTTGTGACTGTCTTTTTTTACTTGGAGTAGTATTTCCAAGGGTCATTCATAGCATATCAATGTTTCATTTCTTCTTATTGCTGAATAATGTTCCATCATATGGATATGCCATATTTTATTTATTCATTTATCAGTTGATAGACATTTGTGTTTCCATTCTTTGGCTATTATGAATAATGCACCTCAGACCATTTACAGGTTTTTATATGTTTATGTTTTCTGTTCTACTTGGTAAATACCTAAGAATGGAATTGCTGTATTGCTTTGTAACTCAGTGTTTAACCTTTTGAGGAACTGTCAGACTGTTTTCCAAAGAAGTGGCTTCGCTATTTTACCTTGCTGCCAGCATGTATGAGGGTTCTAAATTTCCCCATACCCTCACCAACACTTGTTATTACCTGTCATTTGATTATAGCCACCCAAATGTGTGTGAAGTGGTATATCTCACTGTGGTTTTGCTAATTTTGGTGATAACTTAGGATCTTGTGATCTTGCTAAAGTAAAATTCACTTACTACTTTTTATAATTTTGTAGATTCCTTAGGGTTTTCTGTATAAACAATCATGTCATTCTCCAAATTCATTTATAATCTTTAAACCTTTTCTTTTTCTTCTTTATTATAATGGCCAGCACCGTCAGTATAATGCTGAATAGAAGTGGTGAGAGCATATGTGCCTGCCTTGTCCCCAGGCTTGAGGAGAAAGCATTAAATGTTTCATTATTGAGTATGATGTTAGCAGTAGGTTTGTAGTAGATTCTCTTTATCAGATTTAGGGAATTCCTTTCTATTCAAAATTTGCTGAGAATTTTTATCATGAGTGGGTGTTGGATTTTGTCAAATGCTTTTTTCGTAAATACTGACATAAAAATCTATGGAACTGAAGATACGAAGTGTAGACAGAAATTTGACCAAATTTATTTGGCTTATTTTTACTTTATTTTGTCATTATTACTTTCCTTTCAGAAATGGTGAATATAATTTGGTTGTGCTTTCTGTTGTTAATCAAAAACCAGATTTTGATTTGATTTGATTTTGAATTCATCACAAAAATTCAAGAAAATTTATTTGAAAATATTCTCAAGACTAACCAACTACTTTTATCAGAGGCATCTCTAGAGTTGGTGGCAGTGTTTGCAGAGACTAAAAATTCAGATAGAGAAATCTTTGGGTGTATGACTTATAGGCATTATAGTATATGTATTTTCTGTAGCATATAATTTAGGCATTAGGGTGTTAGGAGGAGATTCTGAGTAAGACTTCCTGGTTTAAATTCTGGAGCTGTGCAAGTAGGCAAGTTAACTAACTTCTCTAAATGTCACTAAATTCACCTGTTTTGAATGGGTTTTGTTAGAATTAGAGTTCATACACATAAATTTCAGGAAATGCTAGCTATTGTTACTATGAATTACCATTATGATCACATTGTTCCAAAGTAAATATGGCTTTCAGTCAAGTTGTTAATTTCTGTTTTGTTTTTCTTTCTCTAGACAGGAATGACTTTGAATGAGCGATTTGGGATCCTGAAGGAACAAAGAGCCACTCTCACATTCAACAAAGGTGGAAGCCGCTTTGTAACTGTGGGCTAGAACCCATGTTAAAGGGACTTTTGAGTGATGGCTCTGTTAAAAAAGTTGAATTGCTTGAAGAGTTCATCACAGAAATTCAAGAAACTATTTCAAAATATTCACAAGGCTAAATACTCTTATTTTTATTTTTGAATTTTTTTAAACATGTATAAATAATGCCCTGAAAGAATAACAGGGAATATGCCTATCTGTTCTTAAAGATTTCTTGGTTGACCCAGACAGAACAATTCTCTATTTGACTTCTTTGGTTCCTCATACAGCAGAAAGAAGACAGAAAGACAGAAATTGATTATTTTTATGATAGTGATATTTAGGATCTCATCTCCTTTGTCCATTTTTTATACTTTGCCGTTGTAAATCTTGGTCTTCAGAAATATGAGTAGGCCCCTTTGTTGCCATCACTTATCCTTTAACAGTGTTGATGTAATAAGTGCAGTTGACTTTTCTTTACAAGTGATGTTTAAACAGTTAGAATTGCATTTTTGGGTTTTAAGATTTATGGGACTACCTGGAACTTGGCTCATTTTTCAAATAGTGTTAGGTTAATGCTCCAGAGTTATAAATCTTTAAAGTTGAAATTTTATCAAGAAGTGTGACTCTAGGCATTAGTCTCAGTTTTTAAATGTTGCTGTTTGAAGGCCATAAATGCATGTTTACAAAATTATCTAATAGAGCCTTGGAGGAGAAAGTCCAATGTAAAAATCTAACAGTTTGTGTAAGTAAATGAAGAAAGCATGAGAGGAAGTAGCAGGTTGAAGACAGCTTACTGAGGTGATAAACTTTAAAACCCTGGTCGTAGGTATATTATTTGGATTTAGCGTAGTCTTGAGTCTAGTGTTTGCAAAGAATTCTTCAAGTGATATTTTAAAAAATTATAATTATTAAAATGGTTGAGTCCCTTAGATATTTTGATAGTAAAATTAATAGCCATAAAACCCTATACTCTTCTTATTTGAAAAGTTAAATTTTATAGACATTTAAGCTTGTTAAGCTAAACAGTATACAGCTCCAAAAACAAAAATATATTTGAATATGTCACAAAGAAGAAAATGTGAAATGATAATAGAGTTATGTTGTAATGTTTTTTACACCTTCCCTCTGACTACTTTTATAAAGTTAAGGCATTTATGGTGAGAAAAGGATTATTTCCCACCCCACTCTGGAGGAGTGGGAAGAGTCAGTCATCAGTTGTGCCAGGCTGGCACTCAGAGTCCTCAGATGGTTGTATACTGCAAGTTACGGTACAATGCCAAAATGCAGCAAAATACCCATTTACAAGTTTGATCATTTTGAAGCTTAACCTATTGGTTTGCTATAATAATGTTAAAGCCTCTAAACAGGTGCTAGCTTCCTTGGAGTGTATTATTAGCATTGATTTCTCTGTTTAAAAAAAGAAAAAAGACATTAAGTTATGGCTCCTGTCTGCCTTGCATTGTATACTAGACTTCATTATTGTCTCCCATGCTCCTTGGGTTACTTGGTTTATACTAGCCACAGAAAGCTATCAAAAACAGTTTCATGCTTCTACCAAAGAATTAAATCTGATCCTTAATATTTGGTATTTTGCCAGTTAGTCTACTGATGTGGGATTATTGGAAGCCAGTCACACAATTTGAAAATAAACTCTAGTCTCTCCTTAGGCCAAGGCCTCACTCATTGTAAAACATTTTTGCAAGCACAAATGCTTAGATTTGACCCATGAACAATAGATTTTAGACTGCTTTACAATTACTGGTAGTTTATTTTAAAGCAGAGGAAAAACAACTGAGCATGAGTTTGCTGTCTTTAGAACAGTTTGTGAAAATATGGTATAAAGATGTTTTCATTTTCTTATTATTTTAAATATTACACAGAACTACTATTAAAGCTTTTTTGTTTTTTGGAAAACCTTAAACTTGCCCCAAATATTGACAAGTACATCAAGCAACAACACAGTGTTTTTGGTATATTAAACTTTTGCTTTTCATGCATCTGTAATTTCATTTCTTTTTAATATAAAATTTTGCTTTTGTTACAACTAAATTAAAGTTTTTCAGTGCTAATGTGTTATATATAAACATAAGAATATGCTTTGTTGGAGGAAAAGTTTCTTTCTTGGAATGTGGTTGTTGTAATCATCCTTTTTCAGTTCCATAAAAAATTTTTTTTAAAAAACAAGATGTAACTTAAAATTTCCTTTGCATCAAGGTGTATGCAAAACATTGATGCAGTGCATCACAAAATGAAAGTTTATATTTAATGAGGAGAAGCTTTACACTGTACTTTCCAGTGTTTTTTGGAAAAGTTACATTTAGATCTATTCTGAAGCTGTTCATTTTTAACAAATAAAATGTTACAGGTCTCATATTGATTTATTCTTAGCTATAAAGATTGAGTTGTGGTTTTTAGATTGTTCTATGTAACAAAAAAAGTTTTAGTGATTATTGTTTTTACATTTGAAAAGCTACCTACCAATTAAATTGGTAAATCAATCTAAACTGGTATTGAATCCTGATAACTGCCTTTTAACATTTCATTCATAGCCCCAACAGGAAGTAGCCAGGATGAGTTAAAAAAGAAAACCAAATGCCATGGCTGGGTAGCTTAGTTGGTTAGAGCATCGTCCCAGTATGCCAAGGTTGCAGGTTTGATCCCTGGTCAGGACACATACAAGAAGCAACCAGTGAATGCAAAAATACATGGAACAACACATAGATGTTTCTCTTCCTCTCTTGCATGCATGCTCTGAAACCAATACATTTTTTAAAAAATTAAAACAATAAAATAAAATAGAAAATCAAATTCACTTAGAATGCAGAATGTTAGGCTAGATGAGCCTGTAGAGATCACCTAGTTCAACCTCTCTTTTTCCATCGTAGTTAAGTGAGATCCAGCTTTCTGAGACGTGTGTACAGAGTCTTTTTGAGGTTAGATCTTTTAATTCTGAGCTCATAATAAGCTGCTTCTGTGAATTGAACACCCACATAAAGTAGTGGAATGGTGTGAGGCTTGTTAGATATCTAAGAAATGGTAATACTTTAGCATTTGTAGTATGGTAAGTAAATCTACCAGTGGTGATTATGAGATTTCATCACTTTGGTATTCAAGTTACATAGACAGACCTATTAGAAAAGACTCTGTGTTACTAATCAGACTATATATTTGTTTTCTAATAGGCATAAACTTGACAACTTTTTTTTTTTAACAAGGAAATTTACTTCAAAAGCATAAGGGACCATTTACTTTTGAACAAGGTGATAAACAAGTGTCTTGCCAAAAAAAAAAAAATCATGTTATAAAGTTTTCCATTCTAACTTTTTAAAGCAGAAATAACCTAAGTTGTGCACTATTGCCTTAGGAAAGGGAAGGGGAACAATGAGGTGATAAAGGAAGAAACATAGTCGACTCAATATCAGACTTGAAGAAGTAGAGTCGATTCTGCTTATTCTTAAGAAAAAGGAGAAGTTACACTCAATGTTCAAATTTATATAACTGTAATCCCAATATAGTTCGTGTTCTTGAAATGATTTTAGACCACTGGCTCATCTGCCTCTGAGGTTCAGACTCCCTAGTCACAGTTTTCAAATGGCAGTTCCATGTTCCTGTCCAGATTCCAAGGGAGCTTAGTTAGGTTCAGCTCATTGTCTTTTGGAATGTTTAGATTATTGCCACCACTCCATAGTCAAGCCGACCAACTTGTTTTTGCTCACTTGTATAATTCTAGTCTTCAGAAAATATTTTTCCCATAAACATGTGCAGTAATTCTAACAAAGGGGTTTTGTTTTTTCCCCAATGTAAAGACAACAGTAATGAAGATACCTGTATTGGAATCACAAACTATTCCTCAAAAAATATGTCAGACTACTAGAAAATACCATTCAGGCATTGGATTTGAATAGCAAACTTGGGAAAGGGAGATTAACTGTGGAACAAAAACATATGAAACATTCAAATGCTGAGCAAAGGGCCTATACTACTAAAAAATGTCAAAAAATGTCCATTATATTAAACACCCAACCTCCCCCATCTGTTGTTTTAACATAAAGATTCTACTGGCTAATTTATACAATAATTTTGATTAATAACCTGAGAAATTAAAGTCTTCAAAATGGCAAAAGCAAACAGCATAACTTATCGGTACAGCGTACCACAATTTTAATTATAAGCAAATCATAAAATACTTCTGAGTATGAAGAAAATAGGCTTCACAGCCCAGTAATTTTTTTTGTTAGAGTAGATATGTGTATCATTTTACAGATAATAGCTTTATAATTCTCACAACATACACAGTGTCAGTAATTTTTGTGCTTTTGGGGTGGGGACATTTTTCTGTTTATTTCTATTTACTATAAGGAGAGAAGAGTGAGGAAGACAATATCTGACTTTGCCCTAAAAAGGACTAATAACATACATCCTGAATGCAGACAGTATTAGGGCAGAAAATGATTTCTTCATTTCTGATCAGTACACCTTTGAACTTACATCACAATTGTATGATTGTTTTTTGCCACTGTAGAAAAAGAGACATGTGATTTAAGCTTCCCTTTAAAGAGAGTTGTTTTCGCATAGATAAATTTGGAGTTTGTCCCTTTTTAAAAATGATACTAATAAGCCCAAGCATTTATAACAAGAATTTTGGGCTACTGTGGGCCATTAATAGAGATTTAGAGATTTGCTTATAAATTTTGACTTCTAATATCTCTTTTTATTCCCTGAAATCTTTTCGACAAAAAGATTGATAAAATGAGGAAATGTGATACCATTCTGGAACTGAAATTCCTTGTTCTTAATGTCTTCAGATGAGGTTTACAGATGTTTAAAGATGAATAGAAAGCTATTTCCTAGTGTGTATGTGTTTAACTTATATATCCATTTTTCTCTGGAGAGAAGAAAAATCACATTGCCTAAATTTTCTTGTATAAAGCTTTAAAAAGTCAATTATTAGTGCTTATGGTAGTCAGAAAGGAAAGGACCAAACATTGACTATCTTCAACAAGCCAGTCTCTGTGCTTTACGTTTGAAGAGAATGGGATTGACCGAGATTTAGCCCTACTTCTTTGAGTTTATAAAAGTAGATCCATAAAGGAGTGACCATAATATATTTTTAGTGAGTAGAAAGGCTTTATTTCTGCATGATGTAGAGAGATGTAGAGCTGGAGAGAGCTATTGAGATTTGAGTGAAACCTTTGCACCTAACTTTCTGCCTATAAAACAGGAAGAAGCTGGGATGTTCTCTGTATCTATTTCTAACATTCAGTAACTCTCACTGCCTATTTTTCAACTGCATCCAGACTACAGAGCAGTAGTGGAATAAATTATAGATCCCTATAACCTTTTTGTCAACCTTTTTGCAACTGTTTCTCATCACTTTTACTCATCACTAGCCCTGGTGAACTTCCCACAGTGACTCCATTTCTTATATCTCGTTCTCACAAGATCATCTTGTCGCTTGCTTTTGAGCGATACTGAAGGAGTAGAATGAGAATTCCTTCATATTCTGCCTTTCCTTTGTAAATGAAACCTTTGTCCTTTGAAGTCTCAAGTTACTCCTTGACCTATCTTCCAGCTTTCTTTACCTAGGACTTGTTCTAGTATAATGGTATATATAACACCTTCATTGTCCTCTTATCACAAGCCTTTCTTTTGGCCTTCAAATATTTACATACTTATTCTGTCCTCAAAAATTGTAATTAAAAAAAAAGATTTATGTATTTTTAGAGAGAGAAAGGAAGAGAAACATCAATTGGTTGGGACAGGATCAAACCCACAACCCAGGGATGTGCCCTGACCAGGGAGTGAACCTGCAACCTTTAGCTTTGCAGAACTCCACCTAAGCAACTGAACCATGCTGCTCAGGGCTTTAATTCTTTTTTCTTTCCTCCCAACCTTCTTTCCCGTATTTGTACATAACTTCTACTTTGTTGGCACATAACCCACATTCTGTCTCTGCTTTTTTCTACTATTTTTTAACTCCTATTAATGTACTCAGCCCTGGATTATGGGAGATAATTACAGAGTTTAACATAATAAGGACCTTAAAATCTAGTTGAATGGGCACAGTAACATCAATCTATAAACTTGGTCATAAATGCAGAGACCACAATTAGTACGGAATGTTGTTATAATGAGATGTGCTGGTAGAAAGCAATGAGGTCATATTACAGAGGACTCGTCAGAAGACATTAGTGTGTAAATGTGGAAAGTAATAGATGATCAAATATAGATGATATATAGTGCATTTTAGAAAAATCTGGCAACTATTTCTATAGCATTGTAGCATTACCATGGAATATATGATTATGCTTTTAGTATTGTGGTTGAAATGCTGCATCTCTAAACATAAAATGAGGACCTGCTCTTAAATAGCTTAAAATCTTTCTAACAGTAACAAAGTTTTAGGAATACCAGAATAAAAACCAAAACATGCATTGGATAAATGTTATTTGCCAGGAATAACAAATGTCAGTATATCACTTACCATTGCAGTGACCCATGCTCATAAAGAGCACTGATAATTGAACATGAAACTTGTTGCTGAAGAACCTAACATGTAGTGTTGAGTTCCTAGAACAACTCTAAGTAATAGTTACTAACCATCTTTGGCATTGAGGTTAAATGTTTTTACCATCTCTTCCAATTAGGAGTTGGGGGAAATGCTAATCAAGGTTTCATTGAAGAGTTAGGCCTTGAATGATAAGTAGGATCTTTCCAGCCTTACTTTCTTATGCTTTCTGATATGATCTTTGGCCTGTGGCCCTGATGTTCTCCACATGTACCATTATAAATCGTACCTGGGTTTACTCATGCTGATCCTCTTCCCAATCTGGTATATTGCTCCCACCTCCCAGCCTACCTCATTTAATCCAGATTTGATTCAAAATCTCATCCATCCATGAGATAGATTCCTTTTCTCTGAATTCTGATAGATACCCCTACTCAGGCCTTTTTTTCTGTCTTGTTCTCTAATTGTACTATTTGTCTGGATTCTATAATTAGATTATAATCTCCTAGGAAAAGTACTGTTTTTGACATCCTCTTCTATTTCCCACAGTAAATATTTGATGATTGACTGATTGTAGGGGAAATTTACATGATGTGGCTGCAATGGCTTAAATGTCTAAAAAAAACGCCATGAATATGCTAAAGACTGCAATGTAAGTGAAGTCTAATTGGTTTAAAATGTGGTGTTTTCCACTTTCTTTTTTGAAACTAGTTTTTTTTTTAAAACTTTCTTTGGTTCTACCTTTAATTCTCACATTATGGATTATGGTCAGATCATTTTCTCTTTCCTCAATTTTGGTTGCAAACCGAAATTCTAGACTTTAATGCCATTTATGCTGCCTAGAACTTTGCCTAAAGGACAAGTACTATTTAAGATGCTCGTTTTAGTTTTGTTAACTATTTTATAGACGTGAAGGAGAGCTTACGATATATTTGTAGAATCCTTTAGATGAGACCTGTGGAGTTCGGGAGCCAATCTAGTTTTTATTTTTCCCTCAGGCAATAGTAGTGAATACATCCATAGGTCTCCATTTAGATCATTGGGTTTACAGAATGATGTAAATTGGGAAATGTTTTCTGTCGCATCCCAGCCTCTCACTGCCAAAGTTTCTGGCAGCAAGTGTTAAGAAGCCTTAACTTAATGCTTGATCTAATCCTCCAGTACTGAGGGAAGAAAGCAAAGACGTTTTGGTGAGGCGTGTTGTCTGAAAGATATTTTTGCAGGGGCATTTTAAAAATATTCCTGGAACCTAGAGTCGCAGCGGCTACTCCAGATTTGTGTTTTATCCCCCGCCCGCCCGGAAAAACCTAGTGGGCGGAGGCAAGCGCCTCGGTGCGCGGAGGGGCACCGCAGCCCTGTCCGTCAAGGGAACCGTCTGGGGTCTACAAGTTGCTTTCCCCGCCCAACCATCAGGTCTGGCCGCGCATGCGCTGAACTGGCGGTTGGGTAGTTGTCGTCTGGGAAATGGCGGCTGCGGGCTTGGTCGCTGTAGGTACAGCAGCAGAGTATTCTGGCCCAGTAGCGTCGGGAGGTAACCTCTCCGGTGTTAACTGCAGCCCAAGCCCCGGGGCAGGCCCTGGTCCTGGCCCGGGCTCGTGGAGCCGCTCCCTTGATCGAGCGCTGGAGGAGGCGGCGATAACCGGGGTGCTGAGCCTGAGCGGCCGGAAACTGAGGGAGTTTCCCCGGGGAGCGGCCAACCACGACCTGACGGACACCACCCGGGCTGGTGAGCGGGACTGGGGACATCCCTGCCCACGGGAGGCCCTGGGTGCAGCAGTAGGCCTCCCAAGCCGGTGGGAGCCTCGCGGGTAGTTATAGCTCTGGTCCCAGAGTTCCTGGTCAGGACCCGGGTAACGGGAGAAGGCGACTGTCCCAAACCACCCCCCTCCCCCGACCCCAGGCCTATGGGCCAGGTCCCGAGCCATGGGAGAGGCAGACAGCAGCATCTCTTGGGGAAGACCATAGGGGATTGATGGGTGGTGGTTTACTCTCCTAGAAAATTAACTTCAGTCGCTGCTGAGATAGACCCTTGCCCCGCCCGGGCTTCTGCTAAGATCTGGGGTTGTAGCGCGCCCTTAATTAGATCTGAGTAGCACTGGCCACTGCATGATCAGGAATGCTTCGATCTCAGCGCTGGAGGTTTTTCGGGAGTTGTTTTTATGTGAACCCGAACGCTGTAACTTTGCTTTCGCCACCTTCATGTAGTTGACTTACCAAAGATCTTCTTAAAATAACTAGAGCCCACCCTCAGACTTCCATTTACTCGTGACCTCTCCTCATGCCCCTCCAAAAGTAGAAAACTACTTTGAAAAGATACAAACGTTGCCTGCCATATCTGTATTTAATGCTTTTAAAAAACAAACATTTTGCTTTATACATATTTTTGAACACAAGAAAGGTAATAAGGAATTAGGTTTTCTTCGTTGTATGGAGTTGTAGAGAGCAATGTCTGTTGACTGAGGTGTTCACCGTAATGTTTCTCTTGTGTTTAAAATATAGCTCCTCAGGGAGTAGATTAAAAACTGAGTTTATTCATGTTTTGCACAAATACAAAGGAGAAAAAAAATGTTTTACACAAGTTTGCATAGTATGATATAATTAAATATTTTATTTTCATATAGTGTTTTTGCAACCAAAGAATGTTTAGTACTTTGTGTCTAATTATTCCATTTTATTTCTTATTTTAAAATCATCAATTTAACACCTTCCTATGTTTGTGCACTCATTAAAGATTGATAAGTGGTATATATGATTCACTCTTGTTAGAAAAATAAACACAATATTAAACTACTTCAGGAATCTTATTTCCAAAGAAACTTGCTCTCTTGTAAAATGGAACAAGTTAAATGCCTGTTTATTAAATCTAATCACTTTTTAGGAACAGTTGTACTGAATATAGTTTGTGTTTTTTAGTGAATGACATTGAGGTAAATATCAGCAGCCAGTTGCCTTTTGCATGTGTTCTGGTAACATCTAAAATTGTCATTAATACCCTGTATTTTCTGATTCTATTCAGGAAATGGCTCTATATTCAGAGGATGGCATAGCAATTTCATACTGGTGTGAATCATTTCATATTACTACATTAAGCCTGAAGCTAAAGAACAAGTTGATTAAAGGAGTTTATCTAGCTTATTATCTTAACTGCTTTTAAATAGTTGTAAGACCAAAGTGTTTTGCCTTTAATAAATATTTCATTAACTAACGAAGAAAGGGCATTTATGAAGACTGATTAAGTAATCCCAATTTTTTCTTGTGCTCTGAATTTTGAATTTGTTACCATGTTTATTTTATTATTTTAATAGTTTATATATAAGCCATATTTTTGGTTGGTTGACATTTTATCTGGTCAAAAGTGTAAAAAAGGGGGAAAAGACTATAAGGTATTTTATAACCTATTATACTGAATTCATTTTAATATGTTAGAAATATCACTTATTAAGTATAAAAAATCTTTGGCAGACCTTGGTAAGGACAAAAACACTGAGTTATTCTCTAAATTATTTTAAACAGATAATTTGATGTGGATAACATCATTTATTGAGTTTTAATTGTTTGCTATTCAGTATATTAGATGTTTTAAAATACATTGCCTTGTTAAACGTGTGACAACCAATGGATTAAGTATTATAATCCCCACTTTACATATGAGGAGTTACTTAGAATTTACAGTGAGGAATCACTGGGAGAAAGTCATATTACAAGTATTAGTGGTAGAATTTCAACCTAGGTCCATCTAATTCTTTTCTCTCCATTATACCACATAGCCTAGTCTCCTATGTACAGACGTTACTACCATTCTGTTTTTACAGATAGTGAAACCACGGTTTGGAAAGAAGATAATTTGCTCAAGGTCCTGTAGCTAAATGCCAGGGAAGGTGGCATTAGCCAGGATTTGAACCTAGTCGGAGGTAATCCGAAAACCATAGTCCACCTGTTAGACCAGAAACTTTTAAAACTGGAAAAGTTGGTGTTTGTGCTACCTGTCACTACCAGAACCGATAAGCAGAGACAATGATTGAATCTTTATGAGTGTTTTATTTGGATGCTGGCTATCTGAGAAGACAGCTGGTTATGTACCCTCAAAAACAGTTCTAATATCTCATCCAAGCTGACCTTTTTATAAGGAGAAAAAAGAAGGGTTTGGAAAAAAGCTTAATTGGCTCAGTTACAGCCACAGTTGGTGATTTTCCTACTACTTCTTTATCTGTTGATCAGCAGTTCTTTATCTGTGTCATGGACTTTCCTCCCGGGAACACAGTGGCTCAGATACCATCTCCATTGCTTGCAGAACCCCTGGGTCACAAAGGTTGAATTGCTTGTGACCTCCTGGAGTCGTGTGGTCATGCATTCCAGTTTCTAGAATAATAGCTTTACACATGCGTTAGTCACTTAAGCTTATCAACTATGACTGAAGCTAAAATCTTCACTTTGATGAAGTCAGACTCAATTTATGTTAGCTAAAATGTTTTGGTTAGACCCTATAGGAAATTTAAAGCCAAGAAAATTATTTGAATGCTACATGTATCAAAAGTGTCACACATTTTGTTCTTTCATCATATATAGAATGTATCTGGTAGAGCTACTGTCCTTCAAGAGTTTACATTCTCAGAAACAGCACAACCCTGGCCTGGCAGCTCATTTGGTTAGAGCTTCATCCCGATATGCCAAGTTTGTAGGTTTGATCCCCAGTCCGGGCACATGTAAGACACAACCAAACAATAAGTGGAAGAGTAAATTGGTATGTGTCTCTCTCTTCCTTCCCCTCTCTCTGTCTTAAAAGAAAAGAAAAGAACAAAACAAAACGGCACATGTTACCCATACTGTTTATAATTTGACATGGTTAGCATTCATCATATAACATTTTCTGGAGGTTTCCCTTTCCTGTTTGTTTTAAAAGCTAGAGCTTTATTGGGGTGGGGGAGGGAAATACTTATTTGGGAATGGGTGACTTAATTCAGTGGACAAGGAAAATCTTAGGAGAAATCACAGAAGACTTGGGGTCAGAACGGATGTAGCCTGGTGTTAGGTAGACAGAAATGATAAGGAAAGCCATTCCAGGCATCGATGGACATGCAAACAGTCTTAGAGTAGAGTCCAACAATTAATTTTGCTAGTCCGTCTCATGTAAACCCCTTTCATCTGATAACAGTACTGTACTTCAGTTTTCCTAGGGAACTACCCCTCTCAGTTACATGGATCCCACCCTGACACAGCTGTGTGCGCGTGATTTAGGCCTAACCGGTCTATGTTGTCCATCCCTCTGGCCACAGTGATTGCTCAGAGAAAGGCATATTTTCCAGTCAGCCCACATGAGTGTTAATTCTGCCTTTTTCCCCCCCAAACTGTCAAGAAAAAGGCATGCTTTGAACCCTGGGGTTGCCGAGAGAATAGAATGTGATCCAGGAGCTTGCCCGTAAATGGAAAGCAGAACAAAAGATGAGTGAAGCCAAGCTCTAATGATGGTGTTTGAGCCTTTGGATCTGTGTGAACCTTTGGATCAATAGCCAGGCCTTAAGTTAGTGCTATCCTTGGACTTTCAAATTATGCAGGCCAATAAATTCCCTTTTGTGCTTAATTTGAGTGGCATTTTTGGATACAAAATAAGAGCCCTGACAATACAGTGAGACTGCTCTTCATAATGTTCTAGTGAGACCACTTTGGTCAGAATAAATGGTTAGATTAGGGAATATAAGACCTACCGTTTGCATATGAGGTAGCTAGATTGATGATAGGTTTGGAGAAAGTGAAGCTAGTCAACATTCATTCATTTAACAAATATTTATTTACTAAGGGATTTTGGCAGGTAATTATATACGAAGGATAAAAATACTCCCTGTTTTCAAATAACTTAAGGGATCAGTGGAGGAATAAGTAGGTGTAAAGATTATACTAGTTGTCTAATAATAGCAAAATTTATGTGTTAGACATTATGCTAGGTAATATAGGGGAAACAAAAATGAGAGGTTTCTTTAGGTTCCTTTAAACATAAAATCTAGTTGTCTGTTTAGGTGGCTATGATAATCCAAACTACCAAGGAGTGAAAAACAGATCGTGTTACAGAATAAAAAAATGCAGATGTATCTGGCTAGTATAGTTAAGTGGATTGAGCTTCGACCTACAAACCGAAGGGTCACCGGCTCGATTTCCCAGTCAGGGCACAAGCTGGGTTGCAGACCTGGTCCCCAGTAAGGGCGCGTGAAAGGCAACCACACATTGATGTTTCTCTCCCTCTCTTTCTCTCTCCCTCCCCCTCTGTCTACAAATAAAAATAAATAAAATCTTTTTTAAAAATTAAAAAAAATACAAATGTTCATTTGATTTCTTATTTTTTAAAAAAAAGACAATGTATCAAAGATGACTGAGCTGTTGGAACCAGGAGGACTAGGAAGATGGTAATGCTACCAATAATAATGGTACCTAACGTTTATTGAGCTGTTAGCATGTTCCAGGTATTGTACTAAGCTGTGTATATAAAACATTTACATACAACAACCATATGAATTGTACTATTTTTTTTGGGTGTATTTTATTGATTATTCTATTCCAATTGTCCCATTTTTTTCTACCCTCTATCCCCTCCATCCTACATCCCATCCCATCATGCCCCCCCACCATCGCTTAGTTAATGTCTATGGGTTGTACATATCAGTTCTTTGGCTTTTCAATTTCCTATACTATTCTTAACCTACCCCGTCTGTTTTGTTTTGTTTTGATTTGTTTTGATTTCATCAACATTTTCCTGCCACCACTTTCCCCAGCCCCACCTACCCCCACCTCCCACCCTCAGTCCTTCCCCCATTTGGCTTTGTCGATGGGCCCTTTATGCATGTTTCTTGATGACCCTTTCTCTCCCTTTCCCTTGTCATCCCCTTCCCTCCTCCCCTCTGGTTACTGTCGGTTTGTTTTTTATTTCAGTGTTGCCGGTTGTATTTTGCTTGCTTGATTATTTTGTTGATTAGGTTCCACTTATAGGTGAGATAATATGGTATCTGTCTTTCGCCACTTGGCTTATTTCACTTAGCATAATGCTCTCCAGTTCCATCCATCCATGTTGTTGCAAAGGGTAGGAGCTCCTTCTTTCTGCTGCGTAGTATTCCATTGCGTACCATAGTTTTTTGATCCACTCATTTACTGTTGGGCACTTAGATTGCTTCCAGTTCTTGGCTATTATAAATTGTTCTGCTCTGAACATTGGGGTACATAGGTTCTTTTGAATTGGCGTTTTAGGATTCCTAGGGTATAATCCCTGCAGTGGAATTGCTGGGTCAAAAGGCAGATCCATTTTTAGTTTTTTGAGGAAATTGCAAACTGTTTTCCACAGCGGCTGCACCAGTCTGCATTCCCACCAACAGTGCACTAGGGTTCCCTTTCCTCCACATCCTCGCCAGCACTTGTTTGTTGATTTGTTTATGATGGCCATTTCGACTGGTGTGAAGTGGTATCTCTTTGTGGTTTTAATTTGCATCTCCCTGATGGCTAGTGATGCTGAGCATCCTTTCATATGTCTCTGGGCCCTGTATATGTCCTCCTTGGAGAAGCACCTGTTCACTTCCTTTGCCCATTTTTAATTGGATTGTTTGTCTTCCTAGAGTGGAGTCGTGTGAGTTCTTTGTATATTTATCTGGTGTCTTTATCTGGTGTTGGGAGTAGGATGATGCTGGCCTCATAAAAAGAACTTGGGAGTCTTCCCTCTTCTTGGATTTTTTGGAGTAGTCTGAGAAGGACAGGGGTTAGCTCTTCCTTAAGTGTTTTGTAAAATTCTCCAGTGAAACCGTCCAGTCCAGGGCTTCTGTTTGTCGGGAGTTTTTTGATTATTGCTTCAATTTCACCAGCTGTTCTGTTCAGGCTTTCTGCTGGTTCATTCAGTTTTGGAAGATTATATTTTTCCAGGAATTTATCCATTTCACCTAGGTTTTCAAATTTCTTGGCATATAGCTGTTCATAGTAATTTCTTTCAATCCTTTGTGTTTCTGTGGTATCAGTTGTAATTTCTCCTCTTTCATTCCTGATTTTATTTATTTGGGTCTTCCCTTTTTTTCTTGACGAGTCTGCCTAAAGACTTGTTGATTTTGTTTATCTTTCCAAAGAATTAGCTGTTGGATTTATTGATCCTTTGATTTGTTCTTTTAGTCTCTATGTCACTCAGTTCTTCTCTGATCTTGATTATTTCTGTCCTTCTGTTCACACTGGGCTTTGTTTTTTATTGTCTCTCCAGTTCTTTTAGATATAGGGTTATGTTGTTCATTGGAAATGTTTCTATCTTTTTCCGGTAGGCCAGTATTGCTATGAACTTTCCTTTCAGGACTGCCTTCGCAGTGTCCTGTAGGTTTTAGACTGTTGTATGTACATTTTCATTTGTGTCCAGAAACTTTTTGATTTGTCCTTTGATCTCATTATTGACCCATTCATTGTTTCATAGTATACTGTTCAGCCTCCATGAGTTAGAATGTTTTTGAGTTTTTTCCTTGAGGTTGGTTTAGTTTTAAGTCCTTGCGGTTTGAGAAAATACTTGATATGATTTCAATTTTCTTAAATTTGTTGAGGCTTGTTTTGTGTCCTGTCATGTGGTCTGTCTTTGAAAATGGTCCATTTACATTTGAAAAGAATGTGTAGTTTGCTTCTTTGGGATGAAAGGTTCTATATATATCAGTTAGGTCCGTTTGATCTAATGCATCGTTCAGTTCCACAGTATCCTTGTTGATATTTTGTTTGGAAGATCTATCCATTGTTGACAGTGGTGTGTTAAATCCCCTACTTGTAATAAGTGTGTTGCTGTCTATATCTTTCTTGAAGTCCTCCAAGATTTTCCTCATATATTCGGGTGCTCTTATGTTGGGTGCATATATGTTTACAATGTTTATGTCTTCTTGATGGATTCTTCCTTTGAGTATTATGAAGTGTCCTTCTGTGTCTCTTTTTATGGCCTTTGTTTTGAAGTCTGTTTTGTCTGATATAAGTATAGCTGCCCCGGCTTTTTTTCCTGTCCATTTGCTTGGAATATATTTTTCCAACCCTTTACTTTCAGTCTGTGTAGGTCTTTTGTTCTGATGGGGGTCTCTTGTAGGCAGCATATGTGCAGGTCATGTTTTCTTATCCATTCAGCTACTCTGTGTCTTTTAATTGGAGCATTTAATCCATTTACATTTAAGGTTATTATTGATAGGTACCTACTCATTTTTTCCTGTGTATCTGTGTTCCTCCCTCTCTCTTTTTCTTCATCTTCTTAAAGCAGTCCCTTTAGCATATCTTGCAATGAGTGTTTGGTAGAAGTGTATTCTTTTAGCCTTTCTTTGTCTTGGAAACTTTATTTCGCCTTCCATTTTAATTGGGAGCCTTGCTTGGGTAGAGTAGGCTTGGTTGCAGGCCATTGCTTTTCATTACTCAGAATATTTCTTGCCATTCCCTTCTGGCTTGTAGTGTTTCTGTGGAGATGTCAACTGCTAGCTTTATTGGGGCTCCCTTGTGTGTCACTTCCTGTTTCTCCCTTGCAGCCTTTAAGATTCTCTCTTTGTCCTGTATATCTGCCATTTTAATTATGATGTGTCTTGGAGTGGGCCTCTTTGGGTTCCTCTTGATTGGGATCCTCTGTGCTTCCTGTACTTGGATGACTTTTTCTCTCCTCAGATTAGGTTTTCCATCACTATTTTTTCAAACATGTTTTCTACCCCTTGCTTCTCTTCTTCCCCTTCTGGAATTCCTATTATATGGATTTTATTACATTTCATGTTGTCCTGCATTTCCCTTAACCCATCTTCATTCTTTTTGAGTCTTTTTTCATTTTCTTGCTCTTTCTGGGAGCTTTTTTCTACCATGACCTCCAGCTTGCTGATTCGATCCTCTGCTTCATCTAGCCTGCTTTTGATTCCTTCTACTGTGTTCTTGAATTGAGAAATTATATTCTTCATTTCCTCTTGGTTCATGTTGATGGTTTCTATGTCCTTTCTCATACTGATATAGTTTGCAGTAAGTTCCTCATAGTTTCCCTGTAGTTTTTTGTAATTCTCACTGAGCTTACTGAGTTCAGTGAGCTTCCTTATAACCATTGTTTTGAAGTCAATATCTGATTGTTGAGTTGCCTTTTTGTCATTTAGTAGTCTTTCTGAGGATTCCTCCTTTCCTTTCAGTTGGGGGTTGTTTCTTTGTCTTCCCATTATTTGTCTGCCAGAGCAAAACTACAAAGCCCAGGAAACAAACCACAGAAATAACTATCTCCTGTAATCCCACTATCAACAGCAAATGATCCAGTATTAATCATGCTGTAAAGAGATTAAGACTATTATAAGAAAGGAGAGAAGTAAACTATAGTATAAAATCTAGTGACTTAATATGCACCAACTTGATGGACAAGAAATGAATGTTTAAAAGCTTTGTAGTAAAGAAAATATCGCAAATCACAGAGAAAACCACAGCGGACTTTGTCTCGGTAGCCTCTAGTGTTTACCGCTGTTTTTTCTTTTTGGGTCTGCCCCTGGTGATGTCAGATGTTGACCCCGTCTGACCTTAGGCAGCCTGTTCGAGACTTCCTGGGATCTACTGTCTGTGGCTGTCTCCTTCAGTTGTTAATCTAGTCTCTCGGCAGGCAGTCAGCAGGCAGGCTTTAACACCATAGGTTGGGCGGGCTCCCTCCTGGGGTTGGGGCTAATGTGTCCCCTCAGGCTGCTGCTGTTTGGAGGGGAGTGGTTGCCTGAGCTTGATGGCTGCTGCCTTATGGGGGCTGATTCAGTACCAGGATCCCAGAGGCTACTCAGTTCTCCCCCCAAAGTCTCTGTCCCCAGACTCTCCTCAGCCATCTCTAGTCCACTCTGTCCCCCTCTTTCCAGGGGTCTACTGACTGTGGCTGCCACTCTGCACTCAGCAGTCAGGCATAAGCACCACAGGCCAGGGCAGAGTCCCTCCTGGAGGCAGAGCTGTTGTTGCCTCTCAGGCTGCCATGCTCAGGGGAGTGGTCTGCCTGAGCAAGATGGCTGCTGCCACATAGGGGATGACTCACAACCAGGATAGTGGAGGCTACTTTCTCAGTTCTCTCTCCAAAGCCTCTGTCCGCGTCTCTCCTCAGGTGTCTCAAGCCCACTCTGCCCCTGCCTTTGCTGGAGCCCAGGGTAGTGGCTACAGATGAAAGTTTATATGTTGGCCCTTTAAACGGCTCTTTCAGTCTCCAGCCACCCATCTCTGGCAGAGGGCAATCCTGCCGCTTTTTGCAGCTGGCTATTATCTGTGTACTTTTTGGGCTCAGGTGCTATAGACTGGGGAACCCCACTTATGGTTTAGACCCCACTCTTCTCAAGGGTATCCACCTGGTGGCTTAAATATCCCTCTGGCACTGCTGCCTGCGGGTGCCCAGCCAGCCTTCTCGAGTCTCTGCCACACTCCTTACCAGTCAGGCTGTGCTGAAACTGATTCGTCTGTCTCTCTGAGGTTTTAGGGCTTCTTTCTTGCTATTGTTCCTTTGTTTGTTCTGGGTGATTTCTCTGCAATTTAGTTGTAATTCCAGATTGGTCCTGGGAGGAGGTCAGTGTGACTTCCATTTACTCCTCCACCATCTTTCCCTCCTGTAAGTACTAATTTCAACCACATTTTACACAAGAAAAAATTGAGACCAAATTAATCTGATCAAGGTTTCTCAGCTAATAAGTGACAGAACTGGGATTCAGATTCAGGTACATCTGACCCTAAAACTTTTGTTTTTTAATCACAAGCCGTACTGACGAAAACGTTTGGTACACATACACATAATTTCTCTGGTTTGCTTGGTACCTTTAAGGAACTGGTAGTACACCTAGTTACTCGTGTATAGCAGATATTTAAATTTGGATCTTAAAGAGTGAAGTTAGGACTACAGCATAAATTTGAGAGAGACATAATGAAGAGTTTGAGATGCCTGGAGAAAGAAATGTGGAGAGTGGAAAAAGTTGGTCACTGGCAACCATGGAGTACACTTGTATTTAAAGAAACAAGAAAAGAGGAATCAGCCTGAGAAAAAAAGTTCATGACTAGGCCTGTAATATCGATAGAATTCTGAGAATCTTAAAACTGAAGAACAATAGTAACTGAGTTATTTCACAAATGAGAAACAGTCTCAAAGAGGTTAAATGATGTTTAAGACTATGTAGTGTGGTGCCATTTCATAGAAGGCAAGTAAATCTCTTCTGAATGGAAGGCAAAAGAAGAAACCAAGGACTCTGCTTGGGGGGAAGCAGAAGGAGGAGACTAACATTGCACAAAGAAAAAAAAGAAAAAGAAAAATGGGTATGTAATGGGTTAACCAAGGTAATGCAGGCCTATTAAAGCCATGTGAATTGAGACTTTCAATGAATGGATCCTTATTTCCTGGGTAAAGAATGAGAATTGCTAAAAGACCAGTTAATTTTTTAAGGAAGTAGTTTGTAGCCCGCAGAATTTTGGTTTCATTAGTCTTGGAAATATGTACTGACTGGAGTACCAGATCTTAAGTGGAAGTCATATTTTTCTTGGATCCTATTTAATGTATATTCTGTCTCAAACACAAAGTGCATAGTAGATGTACTATGAATTTTTCTAGAGTAGTGCTGTCAGATGTAGTAGCTACTAACCTTAAGTGGTTGTTAAAATAAAATTTAAAAATTTGGTTCTTCAGTTGCACTAGACACATTTCATGCTTGATAACCCCCCGTGTCATATTAGAACATTATACAGATCTACTGTCTATCATATAGGACGGCATAGATAATAGAACCCTTTTTTTTTACTTCAAAAAGTTATATTGGAGAGTGATGTTGAAATGTTCAGTTTTGAATAGAATTGAAATTTTCTTCTGTATTTTATAAAATAATACTATTTTGTTTTTCTATATCCATGAATACAATATACCACCTGGCAACTATAGTTGAAAACATTAAATAATAGTTGAGAAGGCAAAGGCAAAGGGAGGAGATGGCAGCAAATGGAGGCTCAATCATAATTAAAAGATCTTTGCTAGTATCTTAGGGTCAGGGGTGATACTTAATTTTTTTTATTTTAGAAATAAAATCTTGTTAACAGTGACTGCCTTTTAAGCATGTTATCTCTGTTAGTAGAAGCATTGACTATATATTTGACACATTCACCATCCACTAATATTATGTGTCAAATAGGGAAGAATCTTTTAAGAGGCTTGAAAATGTGGAAAGAGTAGAAAACAACAAAAGTATTTTGATTAGTCAGACTGGTCCAATTTAGTAAACTTTAAAAATTATTCCTTCTGATATTAAGAGTTATACATACTCTGTATAGTGTAGAAAGTTATAAAGAAGACACTAAATATTATAATTCCACTTACCAGAGATAACTAATAGCAAATAATGGGTTCAGATCTTCCAAAAATTTTTTTCTTGAAAATATACATCCTTCCTTTTTTTAATTATAAAAATGGGATCACACAAAGGTAGTTTTATCATCTAATTTTTCTTTTTTTTACTGCATGAGAGACAATATCAGAAAACAGAGATCCGTAGCATTATTTTAAATAATTTACCCCATTGATGCACATTGGGATTTTCATCTTTCACTAGTACAAATGGTATTGCTGAGAATGGTTTAGTTTGTATGTCTTTGCAAACTTGTCTATTTCTTTAGGATAAATTTCTAGAAATACAATTGATTATTTAAAAGATATGCACAAGTATAATATGCTTTTATATGCTTAATTTTTTAAATTATATTTTACTGATTATGCTATCACAGTTCTCCTGATTTTTCTCCCTTACCCCCCTCCACACAGCACCCCCCACTCCCTCAGGCAGTCTCCACAACATTGTTCAAATCCATGAGTCATGGGTATAAGTTCTTTGGCTTCTCTATTTCCTATACTGCACTTTACATCCCCATGGCTATTCTATAACTACCTATTTGTACTTCTTAATCGCCTAACCTCCTCACACATTGCCCCCACCACCCTCCCAACTGGCAACCATCAAAATGCTCTCCATATCCACGATGCTGTCCCTGTTGTTCTCGTTTACTTAGTTTGTTTTTTAGATTCAATTGTTGATACATATGTATTTTTGCCATTTTATTGTTCATAGTTTTGATCTTCTTTTTCTTAAATAAGCACCTCTAACATTTCATATAATAATGGTTTGGTGATGATGAACTCCTTTAGTTTTTTTTGTTGTTTGAGGAACTCTTTCTATGCACTTCCATTCTAAGTAATATCTTTGCTAGGTAGAGCAATCTTGGTTGTAGGTCCCTGCTTGTCATGACTTTGAATATTTCTTGCCAATCCCTTCTAGCCTGCAGTTTCTTTTGAGAAATCAGCTGACAGTCTTATGGGAACCCCCCTGGAGGTAACTAACTGCTTTTCTCTTGATGCTTGTAAGATTCTCTCTTTATCTTTAACCTTTGGCATTTTAATTATGGTGTGTCTTTGAGTGGGCCTCTTTGCATCCATCTTGTTTGGGACCCTCTGTGCTTCTTGGACTTGCATGTCTATTTACGTCACCAAATTAGGGAAGGTGGGCTTATTTCAGTATTTTTTTAATAGATATCCAATTTCTTGCTCGTTCTCTTCTCCTTCTGGCACCCCTTTGATGTGAATGTTGGAATGCTTGAAGTTGTACCACAGTCAGCTTACACTATCTTCATTTTCTTGGATTCTTTTTTCTTCTGTGTGGTTGTTTTTCGCTTTCTTATGTTCCAAATCATTGATTTGATTCTAGGCTTCACCCATGCTACTGTTGTTTCCCTGTAAATTGTTCTTTATTTCAGTTAGTGTGTCCTTCATGTCTGACTGGGTCTTTTTTATGTTGCCGAGGTCTTCACTAAGTTCCTTGAGTGTCCTTATAATCAGTGTTTTGAACTCTGCATCTGATAGATTGCTTATCTCCATTTCGTTGAGCTCTTTTTCTGGAGTTTTGATCTGTTCTTTCATATGGGCCATGTTTCTTTGTCTTCTCATTTTGGCAGCCTCTCCATGTGTGTTTCTGTGTATTAGGTAGAGCTACTATGACCCTGTGTTCTGGTAGCATGGCCTAATGTAGTAGGTGTCCTGTAGGGTCCAGAGGCACAGCCTCCCTATCACCAAAACTGGGTCCCCAAGGTGCAACCTCCATGAGGGGTGAGTACACCCTCCTCTTGTAGTTGAGCCTTGATTGCTGTTGGCAGATCAATGGGAGGGATTTACCCAGGCCAGTCAGCTGCTAGGATTGGTTGTGACCACTGACCACCAACCTCTGCCCTCCATGAGGATCTACTGTGCAGGGGCAGGGTGGTGGTGCTCCAGTAGGGTCTGTAGCTGTCCACTGGGTGAACTGGTCCTGGGGTTTCCTGGGTGGTGCAGACAAAGGTCAACCCCCACCTGTGTTTTATCTGGGACCACTCTGCCAGAACTATAAAGCAATCTGAAATGGCTGCTACTTGTGCTGTGATTGGAGATATGCAGGCAAAACCATCTGTGAACGTAGGCTGGCTGCTGCTAATGCCCGGCCTGGGGCTCACTGAGTCCAGCTGTTTGCTTGTTGGAGAGGATTTAGAAAGTTGTGAAGCATGAGCCAAGACCAGCCATTCACATGGAAAAGCAGCTTAGGTGGGCCTGTAAATTGGTTGGGGCAGAGTCTCTGGGGATCTCCAAGGCGGGTACATCAAAGGGTGTTAGCCAGGTTGATGAAGTCTCAGATGTGACACCAGGCTGCCGGCTTTGTGGCTCTGTAGGGGGATTGTTTAGAAAAGAGACAGTCTCTCTGCTCACCTTGATGCCAGTACTGCAGTTTCTCCGTGTTCCACTGGCGCCTTTCAAGCTGCTACCCCAGTGCTGGAGCTCAGGGAGTGAGTTTGAGTAGGTGAGTCCATGTGTGAGTTCATAAGAGGTAGTGCTTGGGGCTCCAGACATTTCTTCCGCTGACTCAACCCCTGCTGGTTTTTGCAGCTAGAAGTTGTGGGGTCTCATCCTGGCACTGGAACCCTGCCTTGGGGGGCCTGGTTTGGGGCTGGGACTCCTCACTCCTGAGATATTCCTCCCAACTTTTTATTCACCACATGTTATGTGTGGGACCAGCCTATTCCTCGTCTGCGCCTCTATCACCAACCTGAATGGATGTGTTTTCTTTTATTACGTAGTCGTCACACTCCTTTCAGCTGGATTTCTGATGGTTCTGAAACCATATCTGCCCATGCCGCTATCTTGACCAGAAGTCTTGTAATGTTTTTATACATATTGTAAAACCATCCTTCCAGAAGGGCTATTCAGCCTAGATTTATACCCACGGTGTATGAATTGCCCTCACTTTGCACCCATTGGTCTTCTCATTTTTTTATCTGTGTCAGACTGATAGGTGAGAGATGGTATCTCCTTGTTGCATAATCATTGCAACTTGGGGAATGTAATTTTTTTCTACAAGAAAAAGTTTATAAATTCCAGGGGTAAAGATTTCTTTCTTTCTTTGGTTGTAGAACCAGTTGATGATAAAGAATTAGAAGCTCTTCATGCCTATATGTAAACTCCTATATTTTTATCTTGAATTCTTTTATAACTGTAAAGTAATACATAATTACCATAGAAAATTTGGAAACACAAACACACAAGGTAGAGAAAGGAAGAAATTAGTAAGTAATACTACTACATAGGTAAACCACTGTGAAACATTTCACATGATCTCCCAGGGTTTTGTTATGTTTTTTAATGCATGTACATTGAAAAGCATTTTATCAAGCTTTTTGTAGTTTGCTTAGATTTATATTAGATACATATTTTCTTAGAGTATATTAGAAATATTGTGCCATGTGTATTAGAATTTTCTTATAATAGAATTTTAATGGCTGCAGAATATTTAATCCTATCTTTATACTTAACCAGATTCCTTTTATTGGACATTTAGGTTATTTCTAACTTTTCATTATAAATTACAGTGTGAACATCCTTTTATATAACTTTACTGACATCTCTTCCTATTTCCCTTGGGTACTTCCTAAGAGTGGAATTGTTCTAACAAATTTTATGCAATTTTTAAAACTTAAACTCGCTTCACAAGCAAAACTTCAGAAGCAGTTCCTCATAGAAACAGTGTTACATATTGTGTGTAGCCCAGTTAGGTTTATAATCCAACCATCAAAATCTTTTTTTTCTCTAAACACAAAAGTTGGCCTAACTCAGATTTCATACCTCTTTATACCTAAGAGCCACCATCTCCCATGTTTCTGCCTCTAAAGAGTGTGTGTATGTATTAATGACTTAAATTTTTATTGAGGTTAGTACTTCTAACCTCAGAGAAGTCTGAAGTTGGCTTCAGTAAAAAACTTGAAATTTGAAATTTTCTTAGGAATTCCATCTTACACCATCGATTTTCATGTTCATTTTATGAACTATGGTTTCAAATGACCAACCATTAGGGAAAATCAAACCAAATAAGCTTTTATATTGTTTACGTTGTTGGATTTCTGTAACCTCTCCTCCCCCCACATATATCTTAGTGTCCCAAGTATGGATATACTATCTTTAAACAGTTTTAAAATTTTTATTTATTTTTAATGAGAAGGAAAGGGAAGGAGAAAGAGAGGGAGAGAAACATGGATATGAGAGAGAAACATGGATCGGTTGCCTCTAGTATGCACCCGTACCGGGGACCGAACCCAAAATCTAGGCATGTGCCGTGACCGGGAATTGAACCAACAACCAACTGAACCCCAACAGTTAGGGTTATAATACTACTCTTTGTAACAAAGTTTCTATGGTTGTATGCATGTTGAATTGAAGTATGGGATGCTAAGAACACATCTCAGGAAACAACATTTATGACTCCCTCTCTTATAACTTTACCTCCCATTTGAAATGAGAACTCTTATAGCCCTGTGTTTTTATCCACATTCCTCTTCCTTTCTCTTCTGCCTGAGAAGCAGTACAATTCTTAAAATTCATCGATACAATAGGAGAGACTTCTGTTATTTATGTCTTTTCCCTGCCCTTCTTGAAATGCACGTGTGTTATATAAAGAGAGGCAAAGACCATGGGAAAGATCATGTCTATTGGTGCCTGAAGGTGCCTGAAATAAGATTTAAATTAATGTTTGAGGGTAAAAACCTAAACTGTACTGGCATTGTTTTTAAAAAAGAAGAGTAAATAGTAGGCTCATGGCTTTAGGAGGGGTATGAAGATATCTTGAGTCATATCACCACAAACCCAGTGTCGAGGTTAGAAGAGTGGCAACAGTGTTGGGGCCAAGGATTTTCTAGGGTTTATTTCCTTATATGTTATTCCTGCTGTATAGTGTCTGTACTTGGGGGCTGGATGGTTTATATTATCTCATATTATAACATGAAATACTACTTTTAAGTAGTAACATAAATGGGTTTCTTTCCATTCATTTAGAAACAGTTATTTGCTCAAGCATTGAAAAAAATACATGGTAAATATAGCAGTTCACACAAAGGAACATTATTTTGAGTTCCTGAAGTAACTAGCAATATCAAAAGCAGTGCTATTTTTAGAATAAACTAGTCCTAAAAATTTCAGGTATTTCCTTACTTTTAACTTTCTTCCTTGCTCTCCTAAATTTCTAGATTTTTATTGGCAGGTAGTTTAAAGCCAAGGATTTTTACTAGTTTATTAAATTTTTTTCTTACAAAAAACTAGGTAATAGTGCCCTGGCTAGGTAGCGCAGTTGGTTAGAGTGTCGTCCCAATACACCAAGGTTGTGGGTTTGATTCCTGGTCAGGACACATTCAGGAAGGAACTAATGAGTGCATAAATGAGTGGAACCACGAAGTGATCTCTCTCTCTTTGCCCCATCCCTCTCTCCTCTTCTCTTCCCCCGTCTGCCTCTTCCTTCCTCTATCTTTAAAATCAATAAATAAGTCTTTTAAAAAAATTAGGTAATAGATATTTCTAGTAAAAACAGGTTTTTAAAAAATGATCTGCACATCATCATAAAGAGTGAAAAGGTAAGCCACAGAGTAAGAGATTTCCAATAAATACAACCAACAAATGATATCCAGCTGATGTATAGAATTTCTACAAACAAGTAAGGAGATCTCCAATAGGAAAGTGAGAAAACACTTGAACTGGTACTTTTAAAAAGGAATTCTAAATGACAAAAAAAATGTGCAAAAAACCTCCTCAACCTTATTAGTAATCAAAGGAATGGAAAATAAAACCAAACTGAGATACTACTCAAAAAGCTGACAGTTCCAAGTACTGCAAAGAAAGTAAGAGCTTTGGGGACACTCACACTGATAGTGGGAGTGTGAATTGGTGAATTGACTTTGCAAAATACCTAGTAACGTTGAGCCCTGACCCTCTTGGCTCCGTTGACCTTCATCCCATAGAGCAAAAGGTTGCCAGTCCATTCCTGGTCAAGGCATGTGGCCTAGGTTGTGGGTTCAGTCCCTCGTAGTGTATATGAAAGGCAACCGATCAGTGTTTCTCACATCAATGATCTGCTGCCTCTCTTTCTCCCTCCCTTCCCCTCTACCTAAAAATAAGTTTAAAAAATCTTTAAGAAAAATACCTGTAACATTGAGAACACATACTCTATGACCCAGAAATTTCAGACTCTTAAGACATATATCACAACAAAACTTGTGTATATGTACATGGGCTATATGTATAAAAATGTTCTTAGCATTGTTCATTATTTGACAAAATAGAAACAATCTGAATGATCATCAGTAGAATAGAAAAATCAGTTGTGGTATATTTATTTATATGATTTCACAGCAGTGAAAATGAATGAGCTTCAGCTACATGCAGTTACATGGAGAGTCTTGGAAACTTGTTGAGCAAATGAAGTATAACAGAATATATGTTGCACAAGTATATTCAAGTAAAGTTCAAAAAGCAAAATTATACATAAGTTTTAAAATTATTTTTTTTAAAAGCAAGGAAATTACTAACATTAATTCAGGATAGTGGTTACCTGTATAGAGGGGGAAATATTAAAATCTGGAAAGGGGGCCTTGGCCAGGTAGCTCAGTTGGTTGGAGCGTCTGTCCTGTATGCCAGGGTTCGGGTTTGATTCCCGGTTGGGGCATATACAGTAATCAACCAATGAGTGTGTGAGTGGGTGGAATGATAAATTGATGTCTGTCTGCCTGTCTGTCTGCCTGTCTGTCTCCTTTTCTCTAAAATCAGTAAGTTAAAAAAAAAAAAACTTGGAAAGGGGGTAGTAAGATAGGGGTGGGAGTTTATTTCTGAAGTCCTAGAAATGTCCTGTGCCTTAACCTAGGCTTATCGCCTATATGGTTGTTCACTTTAAACTTTTTAAAAAGATTTTATTTATTTATTTTAGAGAGAGGGGAAGGGAAGGAGAAAGAGAGGGGAAGAAACATTGATGTGTGAGAGAAACATCATTTGATTCCCTCTTGCAGGCCCCCAACTGGGGACCTGGTTCACAGCCCAGGTGTGTGTCCTGACCAGGAATCCAACCGGTGACCTTTCGGTTTGCAAGACGGTACCCAACCCACTGAGCCACACCAGTAGGGCTGTATTTCTTTTTCTGAATTGTACGTTTATGATTTATTCACTTTTTTCATGTACTTCTTTGTTTAGACTTACTCACTGACTTTTAGTCCTTATTTTTGCCTTCCCTTTTTCTTTTTCCTTTATCTTCCTACCACCTCCCTTTCCCCGATTAAGCGCTTCTTTTTCTTGCTTCCCTAATACCCTGCGCACATTTTTCTTCTGTCACAGTGAACAGTATTGTTTTTCTCACACTAGATTGGGAGCCCCTTAAAGGAGGTATGTTAGTTTTCCCTTGCTGCGTAGCAAATAATGATCGACTTAGCAGCTTAAAACGACACCCATTTTATGTTACAGTTCTGTAGCACAGAAAACTGGACTGAGCTATCTACTCAGGGTCTCACAGAGCCAAAATCAATTTGTTGGCTAGGCTGGGCTCTTATCTGGAGGCTTTGGGGGGGAATTTGCTTCCAGGATCATTTATATTTAGGCGAAATTCAGTTCTTTGAAGCTATAAAACCGAGCCCGTGCTGGTCATCAGGTTCTGGCTGCTCTGAGGCCCTGGAGGCTGCCCACGTTCCTTACAGCATGGTCCCCTCCACCTCAGGCCGGCCGCGGTGGGTGGAGTCCTGCTTTGAATCTCGGACTTCCCATTTTGCCAGCAGCCAGAGGGCTCATTTGATGAGTTTGGGTGTAGCCAGATTACTTTATTCAAAGTCAGTTGATTAGTAACCTTAATTATATCTGCAAAATCCTTTGTGTCTCAGGAGGAACATAATCAGAATATATTTCATATTCACAGTCCCAGGGATAAGGGTAGGAATTATTGGGGGATCATTTTTGGATTCTTCCTACTAAAGAGGTTTCTTTCTCTCTTGCTCTCTTTTTATTGTGCAATACCTAGTACAATGTCAAGGCCCTTTGAGTGTTTACTGAATGTATGTTATGTACATTGGATGGATGGGTGGATGAGTGAATGAGAAGGCAAAAACAGGAAATGATGAAGAGGCTATTCACTTTCTTAGCTTTGGAAATAAAGACAACTGACTTTTGTGTGACTGGGTTTAATGGGGACCCTTGGGGCTTCAGTGATGGTAGAATTCAGTCAGAACATTCTCAAGGATAATACCAGTGAATAGCTTCCCTTTGATGTCAAAAAGTCAGGCATTCAAACCCTTTTTAATTGGTGTCATAGAGCATGAGAGAGATGATTTACATGTACAAAGAGTCAGTTCCCCAAAATGTAACCAGTTGCAATGAGAATTTTTAGGTCTTCGAAAAATTTCAAAATGGGACCTTGATTTACTAATAAAAGAAATAAATTTTAAACTCCCCACAGTGAAGTAGACTTTCCATGTATATTTGTATTTATAACTATGATAATTATGCAGATCTCAGTTGTCTGAGGAAAATCTTCTCCTGGTAACTATGTGATGCTTTTTCTGTCTTAGTAACACTGTGATTTCTGACCACCTGTTATCCAGTGACAAATGAAGCTTGTAAGTTTTCAAAATTTAGTGTGCATAATATCCCCTGTGGTACTTCCTAAAAAATGTGCCTTCTTGATTCCAGACCTAGAGAGTCTTACTGGGGAGATCTAGGGCTGGGTACATAAGCTTCCTTTTTTAACAAGCAGCCTGTTGTGATTGTTCTAGGTGCAGGTTCTCTGAGAACCTCCAGTGGAGAAATTCTTTCTTAGGCTTTTGCTACTTTACTCTAAAATGGAAGACAGTTTTTCACATCTTACAGATATCTTGATTAGGTAAGCCAAAGATTTTATTCAATGGAAAGTGTATTTTTTAAAATGTAAAGCACATAATTTATTTAGCAAAATTAGACACTTTGGTATAGAATAAATAGTTGAAAGACTGGTTTATTTTAAAGATAGCGTCACTAAAGAGCTGTGTTGTTACAAACAGATCTTGGTGTATGATCTTTTTACTGTATTGCTATACTTGGTTTGCTAATATTTTGTTGAGGATTTTAGCATCTATGTTCATCAGGGATATTGGCCTATAGTTTTCTTTCTTTATAGTGTCTTTATCTGGTTTTGGTATTAGGATAATGCTGACCTCGTAAAATGAGCTTGGGAGTCTTTCCTTGTCTTAAATTTTTTGAAATAGTTTGAGAAGGAGAAGCGTTAGTTCTTGGAACGTTTTGTAAAATTCACATGTGGAACCATCCAGTCCAGGGCTCTTGTTTTTTGAGAGTTTTTTATATAAGTGCCTCGATTTCATTAGGTATCATTTGTCTATTCAGATTCTCTGATTCTTCCTGATTTAGTTTTAGAAGAATGTATGTTTATAGGAATTTATCCATTTTGTTCAGGTTGTCCAATTTGGTGGCATATAATTGCTCAGTATGTTTTCTTATAGTCCTTTGTATTTCTTTGGTGTCAGTGCTACTTCTCCTTCATTTCTGATTTTATTTATTTGGACCCCCCTCTTTTTCTTGATGAGTCTACTTAAAGGTTTGTCAGTCATGTTTGTATTTTCAAAGAACCACTTCTTAGATTCACTGATCTTTTGTATTGTTTTTCTAGACTCTATTATGTTCACTTCTTCTCTGCTTTTTATTATTTCCTTCCTTCTACTCACTTTTGGCTTTGTTTGTTGTTCTTTTTCAGGTTCCTTTAAGTGTAAAGTTAGATTGTTTATTTGAGCTTTTTCTTGTTTATCTAGGTGGGCTTGTAATTCTATTAATTTCCCTCTTGGGATTGCTTTCCCCCGTCCCACAAATTTTGGATTGTTGTGTTCTCATTTTCATTTGTTTCATGCTATCTTTTGATTTCTTGATCTCATAATTAACCCATTCTTTAACACGTTACTTAGGTTCCCTGTCTTTGTGTGTTTTTCAGTGTTCTTTTTGTGATTGATTTCTAGTTTCATGGCAGTATGGACAGAGAAGATGCTTGATATGATTTCAGTATTCCATAATTTATTGATACTTGTTTTGTGTCCTAACATGTTGTCAATCCTAGAAAATGTTCCATGTGCACTTTAAAAGAATGTATATTTTGCTGCTTTGAGATGATATACTCTGAAGATATATTAAATAAATCCACTTGATCTAGTGTGTCATTTAAGGCCAGTGTCTCCTTGTTGATTTTCTGTCTGGAAGATCTATCCATTGAAGTCAATGGGGTGTTAAAATCTCCAACTATCAGTGTTTCTGTCAATCTCTCCCTTTATGTCCATCAAGATTTGCTTTAGATATTTAGGTGCTGTTATGTTGGGGGATAAATGCTTCCTAGGGTTATATTCTCTCATCGGATTGTTCCCGTTATTGTTATGTAGTCTCTTCCCTGTCTCTCTTGTCTAAAATTACTATAGTGCTGGTTTTAAAGTCTCTTTTTTCAGATACAAGTACTGCTACCCCAGCTTTTCTTCCCTTTCCATTTGCATGAAATATCTTTTTCCATCCCTTTAATTTTAGTCACTGTGTATCTTTCATTTTGAGGTGGTTCTCTTGAAGATGATCTATACAACATAGGGATCTCATTTTCTTACCCATTCAGCTTCATTATGTCTTTTGATTGGAGCATTTAAGCTATGTACATTTAGAGTGATTATTGATGGATATGTATTTATTACGATTTTCTTTTTGTTTTGTTTTTTTAACTTTTCGTCTTTTTTCTTCTTAATGCAAGCCCTTCAAAATTTGTTGCAATAGTAGTTTGGTGTTAACCAACTCCTGTAGATTTTTCTTGTCTGGGAAGCTTTTTATTTCTCCTTCAGTTTTAAGTGATAGCCTTGCTGGGTAATGTAGCGTTGGCTGTTGGCCCTTGCTTTTCATTACTTGGAATATTTTATGCTGGTCTCTTCTGACCTGAAATGTTTCTCTTGAGAAATTAGCTGAGAATATTATGGGAGCGCCTTTGTAGGTAACCAACTGCTTTTCTCTTGTGGCTTTTAAGATTTCTATCCTTGTCATTAAGCTGTGCGATTTTAATTATGATGTGTCTTGTTGTGGGCTTCTTTGGGTCCATCTTGTTTGGGATTCTGCACTTACCGGACCTGAGTGACTTTTTCCTTCACCATGTTAGGGAAGTTTCCAGTCATTATTTCTTTAAATAAGCTCTCGATTCCTTGCTCTCTCTCTTCTCCTGGTATCCCTATGATGTGGATGTTGTTACCCTTTATGTTGTTCCAAAAATTCCTTAAACTGTTTTCATTTTTTGAAATTCTTTTTTCATTTTGCTACTCTCCTTTGGCATTCTTTTCTATCTTGTCTTCCAAATCGCTGATTCAATCCTCTGCTTCATCTGACTATTCCTTCCGATGTGTTATTTATTTCAAATATTGTATTCTCTATTTTTGACTAGACCTTATTCGTGGTTTCTATGTCTTTTTTCATGCTGTTGAGCACCCTTATAATCATTACTTTGAACTCTATATCTGATAAAACACTTGCCTCCATTTCGTTTAGCTCTTCTACTTGAAAATTCTTTTGTTCCTTCATTTGGATCCTGTTTCTTTGTCTTCCCATTTTGGCTGTCTCTTTGTGTTTGTCTCTGTTGTACTCCTCAGCAGGGCTTAAGGTCAGTAGGGTGGAGCTAGAGCAATTCCTGCCAGTGGGGCTATTGCTTCCCCGCAGGCTAATACCACATTGAGGGCAATGCTTTGCCTGAGAAAGGTGACTTCTTCAGTATGAGGAATGACTGTGCACAGGGATCCTGGCAGCTTACCCTTTAGCTCTCTCCACTGATCCACCAACCCCAGAATGTCACACCAATCTAGTTCCCTATGCCTTCCCTCCACCAGAGTCCAGGGTAAGTGGCTACGGACGAAATTTTGTGCATTGGCCCTTTAGAAGGATGCCTTGAGTATCTAGCTGTCTCCCTGGCAGACAGAACCCCCACTGCTTTTCACTACCAGGCGTTATGTGGGCACCTTTCCCCGTTCTGGTGCTCCATGCTGGGGAGCCTGGCTTGGGATTTAGGCTCCACACTTCTTGGAGAGCCCCACCCCCCACCCTCCAGTTGCTGAAATATCCCCCCGAAACTTTAGTTGTTGCCTTTGGGAGCCCAGCCGGCCCTCTTGTGCCTCTGTACTTCCTATCAGTCTCGATATGGTCACGTGGTTTGTTCCATAAGTCCTTGTTTATAAGGCCTTCTCCAGCTAATCTTCAGTTGGTTATTCAGGATGATTTTTTAATAATTCAGTTGTAATTCCAGTTTGGCCATGGGCGAAGGTTGGCGTAGCCTCCATTTACTCTGCCTCAATCGTGGATCTCCCAAAGATTTCATATAAAACTTCTGGAGAATTCTTTATTTTAGTTACCTTTAGATTTCTTATTTAAAGTGAGGAGTTATCAAATGATTTTATGTTTGGAAGCACAGTTTTTAGTCATTAATAATGCCTTATATTTATAAAGTACTTTTTTCCCAAAGAACAGACTTCTCATTTCTTTTTCATTACACAATTTTTACGTTTCACAATAAAGCGATTTTTGTATCATTCCAGTTCCAGCATATGTTCACAACAAATCAAGACTAGAACCCAGGTCTTCAGACTACAAGGATGGTTTTCTTAGCTAAATTAGAGTTCTAAGTTCGATTTAATTTTTTCATTCCTCGTGTTAAATTTTTTAAATTTTCTCATGACCCAGCTTTGGAAATATGTACTAAATTTTATCAGCCTACATACATTTTTTAGCATCCCACTCTCTTAGGATATGTGGAAAACATAACTGAAAAAAAGCTGTTTTTTCAAGTCATTCAGTATACATTATTGCTTTTCCTGAGCAAATGTATGTAAACTTATAAAGCATGGTATGTGGCTTTCATAGACTTTAGCACTCTTTTTTTACATTTTTTTTCAATTATAGTTTGCCTTCAATATTATTTTGTATTAGTTCCAAGTGTACAGCATAGTGGTTAGACAATTATGTACTTTACAAAGCTCCTGCCCCGATATTTCTAGTACCCTACATAGTTATTACAATATTATTGACTGTGTTTCCTATGTTGTATAGACTTTAGCATTCTTGGGCAGCTTTTCCAGTGGTTCTTGTTTATTTGCCTGTTTGTTTGTTTGTTTGTTTGTTTAAGTACCCAGCTACAAACCTTGACTGCCCCCAGGTAGGAGCAGGCACCAGGCCAGCATCTCAGACAGAAGGTGGATGGAAGGGCAGAAAGATACACTTTGCATCATGGGGTTATAAAAATGAAAGCTTTATTTTAGTGATAGGAATTCACATTTCAAAAGCTGATGGCTATCAAGCTGATCTAAAAGATTTTATGAGACTGGAAAATAGCTGCTTCCTTTTTAAAACTTAGATATTATTAATTCAAAATTTGTTTTCTAAGTAGCCTTTCATTACCTTTCATTAATAAGTGAAGTATGTAATTGGTTGTTTTTGGTTGTTGTCTTCTTCAAATTGTGCTGGAAAACAGTGTTCATGCATACTATTCCTAGCAGGAGACAAAAAGAACAACTGTACCGTAGTATAGATGAAATGAAAATATCCAGTATTGCAGTGAAAAATAAAAATCTTTCACCCAAAATTAGTCGTGATGAAAATAGATGGCATTGCTTACATTTTGGTCAATCGGTATAACCAAAAAAAAGCTTTAGCCCTTTAATGAAATTTCAGATTTACACACGCAAGTAAAATAGTAATATTCACAGGTATTTTTAAATGGGAAAACAAACTGCTTCTAACAATTTATTTTTCTATGTTACTGTGTTAAAAAGATTTTACAGTGCATTCATTTAATCTTAAATGAATCTTAAGTGATCTTAATTTTAACCCATTGACCACAGATTAAACCTCATTGAAAATAAATTCTTTGTAGTATCATGACCAGCTTTTCTAAGCCTGGTGAAGGCCACAATGAATTAGCTGAGACATGATGTGATTAAAGTTTGTTGTGATGAGATTTTAATAAATTTTCTCAAGTGTTTATAAAGTTCTAACTTTTAAAGTGTTAGAGAAACAGAGGATATCATTGACTCATTTAAAAATATGACTTCTAGTCATTAACTATGATTTTTCATTTTCTAACTGATTAAAATTAAGACTTTCCTCATAATGAGGTATATTTGGCATCTATAAATGCTACTACATTTAAAGTTAAAATAAGGGGAAAAAAGTGATACATTTATAGCTTTCATAGAAAAATAGATATTTTCTGAGTTATATCACGTGGTCATCATTCAGTGTGAATTCTAATATTACAAGAATATTTTAAAATTTATTTTTAGAGAGAGGGGAGGGAGAGGAAAAGAGAGAGGGAGAAACATCAATGTGAGAAACATCAATTGGTTGCCTCTTGTACGTGCCCCGAACTGGGACTGAACCCATAACCAAGACGTGCCCTGACCAGGAATGGACCCGGCAACCTTTGGCTTTGCAAGACAGTGCCCAACCAACTGAGCCACCCCGTTCAGGGCATGAATTCTAATATTATACACAAAATAAGACATTAATGGATTTTTCTCTAATTGCCTTTTTCCAGTACTGCTTCAGAACTAAGTTATCAACATCCCCGTTATTGAATCCCTGCATCTTTCTAGTTTACATTGTTTTTGACTTTTGAGGTTGTGAACTACAGGGAATAGATGTTGTTAAAGTATTTGCTTCAGAAGTCAAATAGGTGCTATGGCACGTTCTCTTGAAATGTGCCCCTCTAATTTTTTTCTATTTCAGTAATGACACATAGTTATATGGTAGTCTGAATTTTCATGCTCTAATGCAGAACACTTGAAGTTAACATCAGATTGAAATTTTGAAATTTTTTTCAGTCCTTAAAATTTTGCTATAAACCCTGTACACTCCCATTATTTTCTTCCTCTAAGGAATCTAGTGATTTCAAAGCCTTTGCTTTCTCAAAAGGAGTAGTGATCTTATGACGGGCAATTTGTCTTTTCTCTCTGCCTCCCCAAACTACTGGGCAGTGGACAAAGGCCTGTCTCTACTAGTCCTCCTCTGACATCACACCATCAGGAAGGTGGAGGGCGCCTCTACATAGTGGTGAGGGGGCCACATTACGTTATGACAGGCATGAAAGCCCCAGTTCCCTACTTGGCATTCTTTGATCCACACCAGTGGTGACAGTTGGAGCCACCGAAATGGCCAGGGTACAGCCTTGCAAGGGTGGAAGCTTGGCTCCCCACTCAGCATTTGCAGGGAAGGGTGCAGTTTCTAAGGTGTTTGGCTGGAGTAGAGCAGTCATTGTCTAAAAGTTTTCTGTGTTAAGTTTTCCCTTTCCTGGTCCTTTGGCTGTAGAGAGTCAGCTTTTGTTGGGGGCTGGAGTGTTTTATCTTGTCTTGTCTCCATTGGTGTTACTAGGTTGCCAACTTGGAGACAACAGCTCCAAGTCTAGGATGCATGAGGCAAAAAGAGCCCAGGGAACTGATCACTGTGGTGTTCCTTGGGTTCTGAAGTCCCTAGTCATCTTCTCTCAATCCTTCAGAGCCGTCTTATGTTTGTTTTATATATCATGACCAGGGTTCTAGTTGTACTTAGCAGGAGGAATAGGAAGAAGTACATCTGCTCCATCTTCCCAGAAGCAGAAGGCACTAATTAGAATTTAAAATTATATAAGTTTATTACCTTTGATGAAAAATTAAAATTTGAGAAGAAAACCTACAATTTATATAAAAATACTATGACTATAGAATGAAACACATTAGAAAACATTCACATTTCTGACATCCGTCGGTTACATAATTTTGTTAATAACTAAAATAAAATGATTTTTGTTGCATTCTCTCTCAATAAAATTTTCAGGGGAATGGCACAGTGGTTGAAAACATAAAGTAAATGTCTAAGTATAGAGTGTGGTTTAAATATGGCAAATTTCTCTTAAAGAAAGTTTAAGAGTGTACCAAACTTATGTCAGTCATCACAGTATTTTCATTTAATAGGCAACTGTTCATACTTTTTCTCCTTGGCATTTGTTAGCATGTGGGAAGCACCATGAACAGAAATAATTTTCAAACCTTATTTAAAATGATTACTTTTATATAATTCTTTAAGGACTTGACCTTCCCTAAGAATTTTACTTATTATTTATTTATTTGTTTTTTATATATTTTATTGATTGTGCTATTACAGTTGTCTCATTTTTTTCTCCCTTTTATCCCCTCCATTATTATTTATTACATATTGAATGTGTGTTTTAGAAATGTTTTTATAATTTGTATTTACCATTTCTTTATATGCTGAAGGATATTATTCCTATAATATACTTTTAGAGTTTACCTTGCTCAGTGTAAGAAATCTCTTTTACAGTATATTTATCACAACCTTTGGCCCTTTTAATATTAGTAGCAGTGACTGTTCTCATAGAAAGTGATAGTACTGTATATGTGGGTATTGCATAATGGGCTTTATTTGGTAAGGATGATGTCATTGTGTGGGATGGCCTGAAGGAGTTACTAGAAGAATATGAGACTTTTGATTGCTAGCATTTCTTAATAAATGCCATACTGTTGAAAACATTAATTTGTGTTTGGACTGGAATGAACCTAGGTTTTCCTGGCTTAGCTCTAGAGATTTGAAATAAATTCTACTGTCATAATTTTATAACTGAATAGAATGAAATATTGAACATTTTTCTCTCTGGGAAAGAGAATGGAATCAGGAAGAAGTTAATAAATA